>JAGSMU010000449.1:0-26773 GCA_029286865.1 Teinopalpus imperialis | reverse complement strand
AACAGCTGCCTTAGCGCCTCGGTCTTGTGAGCGCCACCTCCAGTCAACTCGTGGACTTTGGCGGCGACGATTACCGCCCGAAGCAGGCGGCTCCTTGGTCCTCTCGAAGGAGTCCCCGCTGGCGACCACCAACGTGTCGTCAGCGTAACGAAACGACATATACGCCAGCGGGAGCTCGACTCGCAGAACAGGAGTCGTAGGCGAGATTCAGTAACGGGCTAAAGCCGACCCCTGTAAGGACACACTGGATCTCCTCCGGATCCTCGTACCGTCTCGGTCACGTACAAGATGTACCTGTCGCGCAAGTAGTCCGCGATCACGCCTTGCAGGCAGGGAACACCATGGACCAAAGTCCCCCCTTATCGCGTCCCAGGGCAGGAATTAAGGCGTTGACGATATCAATGTTTATCGCCAACGCCACGCCGCCCGGGACACAGCCTGCTCCGACGAGGGGAGCGGACGCGCAGAACCGCGTCGATGGTGGAACGCTCACGTCCGGAAACCGAACTGGTTTTCGCGAGATCGAGAACCGACACGCGACAGATGCCCGTTGAGACGGGCGGCAAGAATTCTCTCGAATAACTTGCCAGCCTCGTCCAACGGGCATATGGGACGATACGCAGATGGAGAATCTGCGACTCTGTCTTGCCTTCTTCAAAACCATTCAGGCCTCCTTCCGAACCCTAAAGGGCGAGGCGTTACGGAGCAGCTGGTGAACAGCTGCCTTAGCCTGTTCGAGTCTCGACCGATCCTCGATCTCGATCTCGATCTCGATCTCGATCTCGATCTCGACCGATCTCGATCTCGATCCGGATCCGGATCTCGATCTCTTTATCCTTATCCTTATCCTATCCTTATCCTAATCCTTATCCTATCCTTATCCTATCCTTATCCTATCCTTATCCTATCCTATCCTTATCCTTATCCTAATCCTTATCCTTATCCCCATCCTCATCCTCATCCTTATCCTTATCCTATCCTATCCTTATCCTTATCCTTATCCTTATCCTTATCCTTATCCTTATCCTTATCCTTATCCTATCCTCATCCTCATCCTTATCCTTATCCTATCCTTATCCTATCCTATCCTTATCCTTATCCTTATCCTTATCCTTATCTTTATCCTTTATCCTCATCCTCATCCTCATCCCTATCCTCATCCCTATCCTCATCCTCATCCCCATCCTCATCCTTATCCCCATCCTTTTATCCTTTATCCTTATCCTTTATCCTTATCCTTTATCCTCATCCTTTATCCTTATCCTTTATCCTTTATCCGACCGATCTCGATCTCGGATCTCGATCCGGATCTCGATCTCGATCTCGATCCGGATCTCGATCTCGATCTCGATCCGGATCTCGATCTCTTTATCCTTATCCTATCCTTATCCTATCCTTATCCTATCCTTATCCTATCCTATCCTTATCCTTATCCTTATCCTTTATCCTTATCCTATCCTATCCTTATCCTATCCTATCCTTATCCTTATCCTCATCCTTATCCTTATCCTCATCCTTATCCTTATCCTTATCCTCATCCTTTATCCTTATCCTTATCCTTATCCTTATCCTTATCCTTATCCTTATCCTTATCCTTATCCTTATCCTTATCCTCATCCTCATCCTCATCCTCATCCTCATCCTCATCCTCATCCTCATCCTCATCCTCATCCCCATCCCATCCTCATCCTTATCCCCATCCCCATCCCCATCCCCATCCTCATCCCCATCCTCATCCTTATCCCCATCCTCATCCTAATCCTAATCCTAATCCTTATCCTAATCCTTATCCTAATCCTAATCCTAATCATAATCCTAATCCTTATCCTTATCCTATCCTATCCTTATCCTTCTCCTTCTCCTTCTCCTTTCCTTCTCCTCCTTATTTCACGTTTCGTACCAGCCTGCATACCAACGCTAAAAAAATACAAAACAGCATTTAAAACGCAGATCCGCAATATCATTACCGTCTTTGTCCGCCAGAACTGCTTCCCAAGACCAACCTTAACGCCGATAAAGCAAATGACGCCGCATTGAAGAAAAATCATAAACAGATTTTAAAACACTGTTAACATTAAAACAAGTTTCAAACTATTTCTTCTATTACTTATGACATTGAATTTATTATCGATAACAACACGTACTGCACTGATTGGAACACAGGAAGTTAGTGGAGTGCACCTGACCTACAATTATATTAACTGTGAATAATTATAAAGGAAGGTTTAGGCATAATGTAAGTGGATTAGAAAACATCACAATAAACTATAGTTCTTATGCTGCGTTTTAAACACGTCCAGGTTCGCGTCAAAGATTCTGGAATGTTTTGGTTACGCTGCATGTAACCGGAAATGAAGATAAAGATATCCTCGTCGTCCATTTCAATATCTGCATAATACTCTTTATTAATACCGAAGAACATTAACTAGGCGCGATATGATATAGTGCCAAACAGTGAGGCACTTACTCATCGTCAGACCCAATCAACTAATACTTGTGCAATGAAATCGATGCAAAGTTCAGATTCAGTGTCATGGATAAAATGTACATACAACACACCCAGACTCAAAATTCATACCCGCTTTACTTAAATATTTTCCCTTCAAACAGTACCGCTAACGTCTGCTTATATAGAAAGGCAATTGTGCAATAAAGTTCAATTTCTATTATCTGATTTAAATCATGGATTGATTTGATTAATTACAATGAGATTAGGCATTCATTATTCCACTGTTATTACTGCACTGTAAAAGAAAGGCCTACCTCGTCTATGATATATAGTGTCTTGAATATGGACCCTGAGCACGCTGTGCTTATATTCCGATTGTAAAAGATCTCTTGTTATAGAAAACATTAATAGCTATACTTTTAAATTTGTCTGTCTGTTGTAATTTGTGTGCACTTGTCCCTACCACCCGATAATGCACAATTTTATAGAAACCTTCAGACGGAATATCGTCTAAACACTGGACATATACAAAATACACCTTGAAAATAAAAATTTGCTATTGCAGAACATGCTCACTGATGAGTAGTAGATTTTATTATTTTTATATTTACTTCAGAAAAACAACAGTTTAACGTTCAATTATAACAATAACATATTTGACAAATTAAATTGTGGTTAATGCAAATAAATCCATAAAAGTCTCCGCAGATATTGTGAATAGAAAAGAAGAAAAATAGAAAATGCTACCTAACAGATTCGGACTTTAAGTTAAAGCTTTATATAAGTAAGGCTTTTTTTTATATCATAGACAGTTTATATCACATTTTTATATCACAAACGAGGACATAATTCACCTGATGGTAAGTGATTCCTGCGGCCCATGACATCTATATTTATCCTTGACAAGGAATCATAATGCAGATGCGTTGTCACCCTTGAGGACTGAGATGGAATGCCATTTTACGCTGCTATTTTACGCCAATATTTTGACGTTTATATTATTTATATTAAAATATATTAGTTTTTTTGGCAAATTTTATGTTTAAATTCAGTGTTTAAAGTGTAACTAGTGTTAAATCACAGTAACAATTTATTGAATATTTGCACCACCTGCCAGTTTATCATTGCACTGCACTACATCTGTTGACAATATTTATCTCGTGCACTACAATGGCTAATTTATAGGAGGTAATCTCGATTCAGCACAAGCTTGAAGAAGAAAGTATCTCTAAGAGATCTGATGACCTTCAAGCTCAAATAACTAATGCTGGATCATCAAAGGATACCGTGGCGAAAATTGGTGAAGAGCTCCGACCTTTAGAGAGATAATTTTCGGCATCCTCAGTCTTCTTCGACAGCAAATCAGCGAGTGTGCCAAACAAGTCGCTGACCTTGAAACAAGGAATCGCAGAAAGGCCCTTGTTGTGTCTGGCTTGCCTGAGCAGGAGCGCGAGGACTGCACCCAAATAATTTTAAAGGTCTTCTATTACAAGTTGGGGCTTACTGATGTCACCCAACAATGTATTAAAGTATGTCACAGACTTGGCTCACCCAGCAAACAACGGCAGCGACCCATCCTAGTGCGGTTTATCAGTGTTGACATTAAATCAGTTGTTTGAAGTGTAAGACCAAGCTGAAGGGTTCATCAGTATCGCTTAAGGAATTTCTGACACGAGCAAGGCAAACTGTTTTTGGGAAATCTCGCCTTCATATCCGTATGCGGTCTGTTTGGATGCGGGACGGCGTGATAGTCATCCGTACATCTGATGGCACCAACCAAAGGATCACGACGGAGGAGGAGCTTGCTGCGCTAGTTACAAAGTTCCCTAAGACGTCAGGAAGGCAACTAGTGCTAGTCAAACTGAAAGTTTGTTTTATACATATTTTAAATGACACAATAATTTCGCTTATTGATTTAATAGTTATACAGTGTTGTGTATCTTAGCTATATTTCACATTTTTTATTTTTACAGTTCATTGTTAGATTATTACTTTCTAAATACAAAATAATTTTACTACTGTATTATTTATTACCTTTAAGTAGTTTGTGTGTCTTTTAATTTCTTTGTTATTCAATATTGTGCATGTTTTTAAATTTTATAAGGTTCTTTTATTGTATTATATTGCAAAATAATTTTAAACCTACATTATATTCCACATGTAATATTTATATCTATTTTCTTTTTAATTTTAAAATATTTTCACTTTCATTGTCAATGCAATTTTAACTGTTATTTTAATAGCTTTAAATATTCTACCAAAGTTGTCAGCAGATTTTCTTTTTATTGTATAATGTTTTTATTTTCTTTTGCAAAATAATTTTACTGTTATTGTATTAGTTATGTTATATTCATAACTGTTTGTTTTTAAGTTTTTAATGCTTGGACTTTCGGTTGTCATAATAATTTCACGTTTTATTACTTTTAAAATAATCTATAATGGTTTGTTTATTTCGTAGTTATACAATATTTATTATTGTTTGTATCTTATTCATACAACATTTATCTTGTTTTATGTTTATTGTCTAAAATTGTTTATAATGTTTTTTTGATAGGCATTTTCCTATTATGTTCTTAGTTATGGCACATTGTTATCTGTTTTTTTAGTTAATATCATGTTTATAACTTTGCTGTCATGATAATTTTACCTACTACTTTATTAGTTTTAAGTATTCTGCTTTAGTTTTTAACAGTTTAAATATTTTGCCTTTTCGTTATTTTTGCCCTTGTGCTTAAACTTTATTTTTATATTGGTGTAAGTGTAGATTTCATTCCGATTTTAATTATTGTTTGTTTTCTGGCTGGCTATTATTGCACTAGTATTGCTGTCTTTATCTAATATTATTTTATTAAATATATATTTAAAAACATATATTTATATTTATCTTTGCACATATTTATATTGTATATGTCTATTGAATCTGATAATGATAACTTCTTTTCTGCCAATGAATCTGCTGCCTCTGATGATGACGATAGTTTTTCCTCAATATGCGACTCGCTTGGTGACTTCTTAACTAGTAAGTTAAATGCAAATCCTTGCAACCAAATGAACATTTGCCACATAAACGCTCAAAGCATACCAAGTCATTTTGATGATTTTTATGACACGTTTACAAATTGTAATGTTCACGCCATTCTGATTTCTGAGAGCTGGCTCAAACCTCATCTTTCGTCTTCCATGTATTCCCTTCCTGTATTTACCTTGGCACGCAACGACTGTGTAGGAAGGGGAGGGGGAGGCGTTGCGATATACTTGAGAAGTGATTTTCCGTATAAAGTACTGGTCTCCTCGTCTCACAATTTAGTTTGTGCTGAATATCTTATTCTTGAGATTTCCATTAAAGGTGCCAAGATAATTTAGCTGTAATATACTGTCCCCAAATGTTGATTACTTCACTGATTTCGAATCGGTTCTGGAATCTTGGGTTCAGAGTATGTACATCACGTAATCATGGGTGATTTCAACACCAACCTCCTTGTACCTAATTTTCCTCGGTCCTGCAAATTCCTAAGTATTGTTAAGTCAAGCTGTTATCACATTTTACCTCTTCAGGCTACACACCATAACCTTCCAGTGAAGACACTTGGCTTGACATAATTGTATCTTCCAATCCTTCCATGGTTTCACATGGTCAGTATCCTGCCCAGAGATTTTCCTGTCACGACCTAATTTTCCTGTCTTATACCTCCCAAACCTAAACCTAAGGTCCTGCGCGTACGTTCCTTTAAAAGATTAAACATTGAGAAACTTCGTCTTGAGGCGGAGAGTGTTAGTTGGGAGTCTTGATGGAGGCGGACATTATTGACAAGAAAGTTCATTTATTTTATGAAATAGTCACAGAGCTGTCCGACATTCATGCCCCCATCAAGGAAGTCAAGTTGAAACGCCCTCCCGCACCCTGGCTGACCAAAGGAATACGGATCGCTATGAGGCGCAGGGACCATGCGTTTCGGATATTTAAAAGGAATCGTTGCGAGGACATTTGGGTTATTTATAAATTAGCTAGGAATCGGTGTTATCCGATGGTACGGAACGCTAAATGCCGTCACATTCTAGAAAATATTTCTTTGTCATCTCCTGCTGATATCTCGAAGTTCCTTAGATTGGTAAGTCGCGTTTAACAAACCTTCCTAACTCAATCTCCTTAGATGATTTAAATCAATATTTCATTACCTCTCCTTCAATGGATCATCTAACGATTTTGGATACTATTTCTTATTTAAATGGTTTGCCGCACCCTAATATTAACTTGCTTCATTTCTACAGTCTCTTCTGATGAGACCAAAACAATTCTTGCACTTAAGTGCAATGCTATCGGATGCGATAATAAAGGACGACGTATGATCCTCCCCATCCCTCGATTACCTACTTCCTGCTATTACCCATATTATCAATTCTCTATAGCTACTGGATCTTTCCTACTTTGTCCGTCCACTTCCTAAGTCCCCAAACCCCTAATTATCTACCCATTTTCGACCTATTTCAATCCTTCCCTTTCTTTCAAAGGTGCTTGAGTCCTGTGTTCCGTGCCGGCTCGAGTTACAGACTTCCTGCAGCGCCAATACCCGTACCATACCTCGGAACGTTCCTGCACTGCCCGAATCGGAGATGGCTGTGTCTGCAGACCAGTCTCTGCCGGCAAAATCGGGCACAACCTGTTGCCTGTGATCCGTCAAGCGTTGTGGGTGTCCCAGCAGACACATGTGCAGCTCAAATTGTCTCGGACCTCCTTGAGAGGGCAGCGGCGAGGAGAGCGCGACATGACCTGGGTGCCAGAAGCGCGAGGCGCCTCCGCATTCACTCTGAACAGACTCGACCGACACCGCATTGGCCGGAATGACGAGCCGCAAGCGGAGGAGGGTAGAGTACGCTAGGGTACAGGAACTCTTCCGGAAGTGTCGCAGTCGAGCAGCAGCCGAAGTAATAGACGGCGTCCACAGGCGTGTCCGGCACACAAACCACTGGAATTGTTAATTGCAATTTCAAGTGCTGATTAATCACGCGCTCGGTGGTGAAAGAAAACATCGTACGAATATGTATTATATAATTTAAGATTTTACTTTTTTGTTAAGCTTTCACCTGCATATTAGCTTTGAACAAAAAGTTTGTCCTATCAACTACCAGGAGCACTTTAAGCAAATTGATCCCACAGTTTGATAGCGAACATGAAATGAAAATAAGGTCCGAAACAGTAGAGACTTGTGACTACAGAAATAAAAGATAAGGGTACGAAATTAGCAAATAGCGATTAAGTAAAGAAAATTTTGTGTAGTGGTTTTTTAATCTTCTATAACGTTTTGTTACACTAGCGTCAGTCAAGCCTATATGACGACGACAATCATGATAATGATGAAATAATGTTGGTTTCCATACATCGCCTAGATACCTTAATGATTCAGATAAAGAAATAAAAGTCAAAATCTTAACAAGTTTAGTGCAAAAAAGAATTATTGAAAAGTCTGTACTACTTTTTTTTTAAAATTGAGAGTAAATAACGAGCATACAGTTCACCTGATGCCAAGTGATTGCCGCGGCCCATAAAATCTACATTCATCCTTGATAAGGAATCATAATCAAACTGCAGTGTAGCTCTATCAGTGTCGAGCTGTACTTAAAAATAAATAAAAAAGTGACGATGATAATATGAAATTCGCAAATGCGCCGAAACGCCGAAATCTTTTGAACAACATTTGCTTCTATATCTTCTATAGAAATGAGGCCTGTTTTGGTATCAGGGGTTAAGTCTTGAAAAGACGCCCTGCCTCCCAGGAAAAAAAACATTATATAACACTCCGGAATGTTATGAGGATGCGTATGCGCAATAGTTTGCAATACTTTTTTCTTAAAAAAAACTAAGGGGGACAATCGTCCATAAGCACCAAAAACGATCCTCTACAATTTTTTATTCATTTAAATTACTTTAATATAAACCAATAACATTAATTCTTTTGAATACGACTAACTTCTTCATTCATCTCGCTCACAGAACTCCATCCATCCCGACAATAGTACCATTAATTTATCTGCATACAGATTCCACCTACGGTTTGAGTCCAGTAGAGCGATGCGCTATAAGGACAGGATGAGATAAGGTAGAGTTAGCACGTGCAATAGTGTGCAAAGACCGAGATGGTTTACCTCGCTACCAATAACCTGATCCTTTCACTAAACATAAGAAACTAGTTGACCATTTCACACTGATAGAAACCAGCCGCACCGTGGTATTTACGACTGTTCGATTATTGTCACTTAGAGAAATCGAAATTAGAGTAAGGTGATTTTGTTTGTTAGAAGAAAATAATGATGACAAATGTTGCCTCGGCTTCTAATGGAACCTTTTACCAACAATTTAGTAGCCGAGTACTCTATATAAGATCTAACATATTTATAGAGACATATTTTATCATACATTACGAGCGATTCCATTCTAACGTTATGAGAAGAGGATGTGGATGGAGGAAGAGGGAACAGCAATTTTTATCGACTAATCATAGAATGATTTGTAGATCAAATCGATTCTTATAACTGATTCTACTATTTTCATTTTAATATAACTTATACCATTCTAATAATACAAATTCCTTTAATTAAAATAAATCTTTCCTTATATGTCATGTTATCCTAGTTGTTATGAATATTTCCTCTATGACTTTCTTTCTTGAAACTCTCAGGATGTCGGCTTCCATTTTCACGATCAGGTATCGAGTAGTAAATTGCGGCCACCGTTGTTAATTAATTTGTCTCTGTAACTATATTATTGAACTCTGTTTATATAAACTGCCAGTTTAATAGCGTAGGCGTATATTTTCACAACCATAATATAGCAATTTAGAGCTGCTATATTACATATGCCTAATTAAGGAAATCTTGAACCTTCTACTAGTAATGAGGCATTTCATTTCTGTCCTTACAGTTGATAATGTATTCCATCTTCCAGTTGTTCTTGAGGAAAATGTACGTGCTACGAGTTCGTAGTGTTTTTCACTTTATTTACGTGATGCTTCAATATATTGTGCAAATATATGATCCCCATTAAGAGCAGTTGATTTATTGTTGATAATTATAAAGCTGCTATGTTAAATGTAAGGCTGCGGCGCGGTTGATCCGAAGATAGTACGATCTTGATCTTAAATACCGAAGAGTGGTCTTACCTAGTTCTCTTCTCACTAGCAATAACATCTTCAGTTTTTTCTTTTACCAGATGAAAAGCAGTAGTGCTGAATTTAGTATCCCAAACAACTACAGTACAATAGTAATTGCATAATTTTGTAATAGATTTGATGTTGTTCTAATCTTAATAAACATTTCGATGGTTTTAGGAGCTAATTGGTTTTAGCTTCGCAAGTCTAGCAATTAGTAATGTCTGTAACTATAAAATAACTGTAAGGGTACATTACTGTGCTGATGTTACCTCAAGATACACTATATAAAATAGCTACAATACATATTCCGTGTACAGTGCATACGGACATTCTTCGAAGGGCTTTGTTCCTAGTGTTTAATAAAACGAAATAAACGTCCGAAAATGTTAACGCTTCAAAACACTTAGTATGCACTTCAAAGAACTTCTAGTAATAATAGTTGTACAGGGCCTTTTACTTGACCTGTAGATTACCTGGAAGAGATTTCCTTTCTTGTCGTCAGGTTCGTGCGGTAGGCATGCGGTCTCCGTCTTCATCAGAAGCGGGTGAATTTGTGGTTCGAAATGGATTCAAGAGACGGCACTCACAATCAGCGCCGGCGCAAATATACGGGCACGATAAAACATTCTGGGATATAATAGAATCGCAAATGTAAGGAGAAAATAAATTTTATTTTTAAAATAAAATAAAATGGATCAACGCTGCAGCATGTACGAAATAGAATGGGTCAGCTCGACCACGGAAGAACCGCGTCCTCACGGAATATCAGCGTGAAATACTAACATTAAGTGTACGGGATCCGACACCCAATAAAAGATCCTACACGGCACGTGCTGCCGCACTCATCATTTTGTCATCATCATTATCGGCCCATCACTAGCCCATAATTGCTGAGATAGGCAATCCTGAGCCACCTGCATCCGTTGACTTCCTGCAGACTGGCACAGGTCGTCACTCCATCAGACAGACGTCAGAAGCAACAGTCCAACTGCATCTTGAATTTTGTTGATTACGAAGAGTCACAGTACTCATTTATTATCAGGAACACAGATGGCGACTAACGAAGTCGCCATCTGTGTCACTTGCCGCATTTCGGCCATTTCTAGATCTAATCTGTTATTTTTAGTTTTATAATTACGTAATTTTATTGCACTTGTAAAAAATTTGTTTCTTCGTTTTTCGTGCTGGTTTTGCTCTGATCGGTCAGTCCCGGTCCACAACCGTTGAATCAGGCGAAACCTGAAAGAAAAGACTGAGAATTAGGAAAAATCGACTTTTCTTTGAAACTGAGGTGTAGTGGTGAAGTCCTGTTTTATAGGAATTCACCAATATCTTTGTGTATTAGAGTCTCAAGCAGTCCAAATTTGTTTTTTATTGTAGCATTCGTTTAACTTTATCGTTAGATACTCATCTTGCGCCGCATTTCGGCCATTTCTAGTTCTAATCTGTTATTTTTAGTTTTATAATTACGTAATTTTATTGCACTTGTAAAAATTATTATTTCTTCGTTTTTCGTGTTGGTTTTGCTCTGGATCGGTCAGTCCCGGTCCACAACCGCTGAATCAGGCGAAACCTGGAAAGAAAAGACAGAGAAATACGAAAAATCGACTTTTTCTGTGAAACCGAGGTATAGTGGTAAAGCCCCGTTTTATAGGAAATCACCTATATCCTCGCGTTATTAAGTCCATAGTATCTCCAAACAGTTTTTCTTGTAGTATTTGTGTAGTCTAATCATTAGACACCGTTCTCGTGCCGCATTCAGGCCATTTCTAGTTATAATCGCTTACCTTCAGTTTTATACTTACGTAATTTTAATAGAATTCAAAAATTTTGTTTCTTCCTTCTTCGTGCTGTTTTTGCTCTCGGCCGATCAGTCCTGGTCCACAAGCATCGAATCAGGTAAAACCTGTAAGAAAAAAACACAGAATTAGAAAACAATCGACTTTTTCTTTGAAACCGAGGTGTAGTGGTGATGTCCTGTTTTATAGGAATTCACCGATATCTTGTGTATTAGAATCTCAAGCAGTCCAAATTTGTTTTTATTGTAGCATTCGTTTAACCTTATCGTTAGATACTCATCTTGCGCCGCATTTCGGCCATTTCTAGTTCTAATCAGTTATTTTAGATTTATAATTACGTAATTTTGTTGAACTTGTAATAATTTTATTTCTTCGTTTTTCGTGCTGCTCTGGATCGGTCAGTCCCGGTCCATAACTGCTGAATCAGGCGAAACCTGGAAAGAAAAGACAGAGAAATACGAAAAAAATTGACTTTTCAGTGAAACTGAGGTGTAGTGGTGAAGTCCTGTTTTAGAGGAATTCACCGATATCTTTGTGTATTAGAGTCTCAAGCCAATCGCTTACCTTCAGTTTTATACTTACGTAATTTTAATAGAATTCAAAAATTTTGTTTCTTCCTTTTCGTGCAGTTTTTGCTCGGCCGGTCAGTCCCGGTCCACAACTGCTGAATCAGGCGAAACCTGAAAGAAAAGACTGAGAATTAGGAAAAAATCGACTTTTTCTTTGAAACCGAGGTATAGTGGTAAAGCCCTGTTTTATAGGAAATCACCTATATCCTCGCGTTATTAAGTCCATAGTATCTCCAAATAGCTTTTTCTTGTAGTATTTGTGTAGTCTAATCATTAGACACCGTTCTCGTGCCGCATTCAGGCCATTTCTAGTTATAATCGCTTACCTTCAGTTTTATACTTACGTAATTTTAATAGAATTCTAAACATTTTTGTTTCTTCCTTCTTCGTGCTGTTTTTGCTCTCGGCCGGTCAGTCCCGGTCCACAAGCATCGAATCAGGTAAAACTTGTAAGAAAAACACACATAATTAGGAAAAAATCGACTTTTTCTTTGAAACCGAGGTGAAGTGGTGATGTCCTGTTTTATAGGAATTCACCGATATCTTTGTGTTTTAGAATCACAAGCAGTCCAAATTTGTTTTTTATTGTAGCATTCATTTAACCTTATCGTTAGATACTCATCTTACGCCGCATTTCGGCCATTTCTAGTTCTAACCTGTTATTTTTAGTTTTATAATTACGTAATTTTATTTAACTTGAAAAAATTTTTATTTCTTCGTTTTTCGTGCTGGTTTTGCTCTGGATCGGTCAGTCCCGGTCCACAACCGTTGAATCAGGCAAAACCTAGAAAGAAAAGACAGAGAAATACGAAAAAATCGACTTTTTCTGTGAAACCGAGGTGTAGTGGTAGAGCAAGGTACCAGAGTCAATATGACGACTGCGCTACGCCCTCACAGAATCCCAGGCCGAAATAACAGCATAACGCTGCTGTTTGCGAATATAGGATTTGATTTAATTCAACGAACAGCGGATCGAATCCATGATCTAGTACTTTCCGATCGGAGTGATGCACAGGCATTGAGATGTTGCATGCATATCAATTTTTATCGAAATTACCAAGGGCAGTGTTCTGAATAGATGTTGATTAATTCCAGCCGCTGAGTTTAAACGTCTTACATCACGTTAAAATGTAAACTTAAATCCTCATCATCGTGATGGCTGGGAATCCACCACTGTGCCCTTTACGCCAAATTTTCTGCCACGCAAAACTAATCTATGGAATCAGCTGCCACCAGCGGTATTTCCGAACAGATATTCGACTTCAAATAAAGAGCCTACACCTTCTAAAGGCCGACAGCGCACCTGATGAGGCGGATGCATGGGTGGCGGTGATCACTTGCTACCAGGTGGGCTGCTTGCTCAGTTACTATCCATTCCATAAAAAAATCGAAGACTCAGTAGGGGCGGCATTCCATCGCCTTCTTCATTGATGTTGAGTACTTAAGGGTCTCAATCATCACTACATAAAACAATCTGATAATTTCACCTGTCGGTGATTCATGGCATCCATTATCCTTGATATGGGATCCTGAAGATGATGCCTTGACACACCCGAGGTATAAATGGAATACTCCATTACGAGTAACAAAAAAATGTCTCCGGTTTCTTTCAGTCACCAGACGCAACAACGAAGGGCGAGGTGACGACCGACCTGACACTGCCTCTACCACGTGCCACAAGTTCCCCGTGAGGACAAGGGCAGAACACATTGCCTCTGGTTCCGATATTTACTCACTCTATTTGCAATCGTTGAAGGTCAGTATCCGATCTAAAAGATCTCACAGTTCGCCTGATGGTAAGTGATTACTGCGGTATTTGATATTAATAAAGGTTCAAAGTGTTCAGGATAGAAACTAGCTACAGAATGATTCTACCAAGAAAGAAATAACTGTTTATAACTATATTAAAATAAAATGAACATTGAACATTTTGAAAAGAATGATTGCTGATCTTGAACCTTTGTTTTCACCATTTCTAGTATATATAGAAGCAGTGGTAAAAAAGCCAAAGCTGTAAGATGAGAGCTTCGTCTAACGGAGGAAGGTATCTGCACGAATTGTTAAACTTTCAAGTCAGTTGTAAAAAAAACATTGAAGTCCTGAAACTTCTAGTAATAATAGTTGTACAGGGCCTTTTAACTCGACCTGTAGATTACCTGGAAGAGATTTCCTTTTGTCGTCAGGTTAGTGCGGTAGGGCATGCGGTCTCCGTCTTCATCAGAAGCGGGTGAATTTGTGGTTCGAAATGAATTCAAGAGACGGCACTCACAATCAGCGCCTGCGCAAATATTTACGGCACGATAAAACATTCTGGGATATAATAGAATCGCAAATTTAAGGAGAAAAATCTATTATAATTTTTATTTTTAAAATAAAATCCTTTTTATTTCACTCCACAATACGAAACAGCAGCATTATGCTGTTTTATACTTTTTATTCAATGTATGCATGATACAAGTAATATTTTAAGTTAAACTAGTGTTTGACTAGAATGCCACTAGTTGTTGACACTCGTAAAAATATTTTATATAGGTATTTAAAATGTATATTTATGGATGTTTGTACATAAATATAGTTCTGAATTCATTTTGTTCTATTATTTTCTTTATTTCTTTTTTGTATTTTTTTTATTTTTATGAGTACACTGTTTTATTCCTGATAATATATCCAAGCAGGCCTGCTGGAAGAGATTATTATTATAAATTAAGACTCGCCTTTGTACATACATTTCCTATATTACTTCCCGTATATAAAAGCTTTATGTACACTAAAGTTAAATAATAATATAAATATTATTGTGTCAGAGTCCTGAGTTCGATTCCTTCCCAAGGAATAGTATTTGTGTATCACGATTTGTTGACAGCTGACACCCGTGGGTGTTATGTTTATACGTACCATGTCTTTAGCATGCATCGGATCGTGGATCAACGCTGCAGCATGTACGAAATAGAATGGGTCAGCACGACCACGGAAGGACCGCGTCCTCACGGAATATCAGCGTGAAATACCAACATTAAGTGTGCGGGATCCGGAGACCAAGTCTAATCATGAGACACCGTTCTCGTGCCGCATTCAGGCCATTTCTAGTTATAATCGCTTACCTTCAGTTTTATACTTACGTAATTTTAATGGAATTCTAAACATTTTGTTTCTTCCTTTTCGTGCTGTTTTTGCTCTCGGCCGGTCAGTCCCAGTTCACAAGCATCGAATAAGGTAAAACCTGTAAGAAAAAACACACAGAATTAGGAAAAATCGACTTTTTCTTGTAACCGTGGTCTATACCACTATTGGTAAAGCCCTGTTTTATAGGAAATCACCTATATCCTCTCGTTATTAAGTCCATAGTATCTCAAACAGTTTTTTCTTGTAGTATTTGTGTAGTCTAATCATTAGACACCGTTCTCGTGCCGCATTCAGGCCAATTCTAGTTATAATCGCTTACCTTCAGTTTTATATTTACGTAATTTTATTGCACTTGTAAAAAAAATTATTTCCTCGTTTTTCGTGCTGGTTTTGCTCTGGGTAGGTCAGTCCCGGTCCACAACCGTTGAATCAAGCGAAACCTGGAAAGAAAAGACTGAGAATTAGGAAAAAATCGACTTTTTCTTTGAAAAAACGTTATAGTGGTACAGCCCTGTTTTATAGGAAATCACCTATATCCTCTCGTTATTAAGTCCATAGTATCTCCAAACAGTTTTTCTTGTAGTATCGCGTAGTCTAATTATTAGACACCGTCTCGTGCCGCATTCAGGCCATATTTCTAGTTATAATCGCTTACCTTCAGTTTTATACTTACGTAATTTTAATGGAATTCCTAAACATTTTTGTTTCTTCCTTTTCGTGCTGTTTTTGCTCGGCCGGTCAGTCCCAGTTCATTAAGCATCGAATCAGGTAAAACCTGTAAGAAAACACACAGAATTAGAAAAATCGACTTTTTCTTTGAAACCGAGGTGTAGTGGTGATGTCCTGTTTTATAGGACTCACCGATATCTTTGTGTATTAGAATCTCAAGCAGTCCAAATTTGTTTTTATTGTAGCATTCGTTTAACCTTATCGTTAGATTTTCATCTTGCGCCGCATTTCGGCCATTTCTAGTTCTAATCTGTTATTTTTAGTTTTATAATTACGCAATTTTATTGCACTTGTAAAAATTTTATTTCTTCGTATTTCGTGCTGGTTTATTTCGCAGGTCAGTCCTGGTCCACAACCGTTGAATCAAGCGAAACCTGAAAGAAAAGACTGAGAATTAGGAAAAATCGACTTTTTCTTTGAAACCGAGTTTTAGTGGTAAAGCCCTGTTTTAGCATCTGTTTAACTTTTATCGTTAGATACTCATCTTGCGCCGCATTTCGGCCATTTCTAGTTCTAATCTGTTGTTTTTAGTTTTATAATTACGTAATTTTATTGCACTTGTAAAAATTTTATTTCTTCGTTTTTCGTGCTGGTTTTGCTCTGGTAGGTCAGTCCCGGTCCACAACCTTGAATCAGGCGAAATGTGGAAAGAAAAGACTGAGAATTAGGAAAAATCGACTTTTTCTTTGAAACCGAGTTTTAGTGGTAAAGCCCTGTTTTATCGGAAATCACCCATATCCTCGCGTTATTAAGTCCATAGTATCTCCAAACAGTTTTTCGTGTAGTATTTGTGTAGTCTAATCATGAGACACCGTTCTCGTGCCGCATTCAGGCCATTTCTAGTTATAATCGCTTACCTTCAGTTTTATATTTACGTAATTTTATTGCACTTGTAAAAAATTATTTCCTCGTTTTTCGTGCTGGTTTTGTTTGGTAGGTCAGTCCCGGTCCACAACCGTTGAATCAAGCGAAACCTGGAAAGAAAAGACTGAGAATTAGGAAAAATCGACTTTTTCTTTGAAACAACGTTATAGTGGTTATCTCTGTTTTATAGGAAATCACCTATATCCTCTCGTTATTAAGTCCATAGTATCTCCAAACAGTTTTTCTTGTAGTATTTGTGTAGTCTAATTATTAGACACCGTTCTCGTGCCGCATTCAGGCCATTTCAGTTATAATCGCTTACCTTCAGTTTTATATCACTTACGTAATTTTAATGGAATTCTAAACATTTTTGTTTTTCCTTTTTCGTGCTGTTTTTGCTCTCGGCCGGTCAGTCCCAGTTCACAAGCATCGAATCAGGTAAAACCTGTAAGAAAACACACAGAATTAGGAAAAATCGATCTTTTTCTTTGAAACCGCGTTATAGTGGTACAGCCCTGTTTTATAGGAAATCACCTATATCCTCTCGCTATTAAGTCCATAGTATCTCCAAACAGTTTTTCTTGTAGTATTTGTGTAGTCTAATCATTAGACACCGTTCTCGTGCCGCATTCAGGCCATTTCTAGTTATAATCGCTTACCTTCAGTTTTATATTTACGTAATTTTATTGCACTTGTAAAAAATTATTTCCTCGTTTTTCGTGCTGGTTTTTCTGATCGATCAGTCCCGGTCCACAAGCATCGAATCAGGTAAAACCTGTAAGAAAAACACACAGAATTAGAAAAAATCGACTTTTTCTTTGAAACTGAGGTGTAGTGGTGATGTCCTGTTTTATAGGAATTCACCGATATCTTGTGTATTAGAATCTCAAGCAGTCCAAATTTGTTTTTATTGTAGCATCTGTTTAACCTTATCGTTAGATTTTCATCTTGCGCCGCATTTCGGCCATTTCTAGTTCTAATCTGTTATTTTTAGTTTTATAATTACGTAATTTTATTGCACTTGTAAAAAATTATTTCCTCGTTTTTCGTGCTGGTTTTGCTCTTTGCAGGTCAGTCCCGGTCCACAACCGTTGAATCAAGCGAAACCTGGAAAGAAAAGATTGAGAATTAGGAAAAATCGACTTTTTCTTTGAAACAACGTTATAGTGGTACAGCCCTGTTTTATAGAAATCACCTATATCCTCTCGTTATTAAGTCCATAGTATCTCCAAACAGTTTTTCTTGTAGTATTTGCGTAGTCTAATTATTAGACACTGCTCTCGTGCCGCATTCAGGCCATTTCTAGTTATAATCGCTACCTTCAGTTTTATACTTACGTAATTTTAATGGAATTCTAAACATTTTGTTTCTTCCTTTTTCGTGCTGTTTTTGCTCTCGGCCGGTCAGTCTCAGTTCACAAGCATCGAATCAGGTAAAACCTGTAAGAAAAACACACAGAATTAGGAAAAATCGACTTTTTCTTTGAAACCGAGGTGTAGTGGTGATGTCCTGTTTTATAGGAATTCACCGATATCTTGTGTATTAGAATCTCAAGCAGTCCAAATTTGTTTTTATTGTAGCATTCGTTTAACCTTATCGTTAGATACTCATCTTGCGCCGCATTTCGGCCATTTCTAGTTCTAATCTGTTATTTTTAGTTTTATAATTACGTAATTTTATTGCACTTGTAAAAAATTATTTCCTCGTTTTTCGTGCTGGTTTTGCTCTGGTAGGTCAGTCCTGGTCCACAACCGTTGAATCAAGCGAAACCTGGAAAGAAAAGATTGAGAATTAGGAAAAAATCGACTTTTTCTTTGAAACACTGTTATAGTGGTACAGCCCTGTTTTATAGGAAATCACCTATATCCTCTCGTTATTAAGTCCATAGTATCTCCAAACAGTTTTTTCTTGTAGTATTTGCGTAGTCTAATTATTAGACACCGTTCTCGTGCCGCATTCAGGCCATTTCTAGCAGTTATAATCGCTTACCTTCAGTTTTATACTTACGTAATTTTAATGGAATTCTAAACATTTTTGTTTCTTCCTTTTTCGTGCTGTTTTTGCCCTCGGCCGGTCAGTCCCAGTTCACAAGCATCGAATCAGGTAAAACCTGTAAGAAAAACACACAGAATTAGAAAAAAATCGACTTTTTCTTTGAAACCGAGGTGTAGTGGTGATGTCCTGTTTTATAGGAATTCACCGGATATCTTTGTGTATTAGAATCGGGCAGTCCAAATTTGTTTTTATTGTAGCATCTGTTTAACCTATCGTTAGATACTCATCTTGCGCCGCATTTCGGCCATTTCTAGTTCTGTGACCTTTGTTGTTTTTAGTTTTATAATTACGTAATTTTATTGCACTTGTAAAAATTTTATTTTCGTTTTTCGTGCTGGGAGCCTTTGTTCTTACGGGTCAGTCCTGGTCCACAACCGTTGAATCAGGCGAAATGTGGAAAGAAAAGACTGAGAATTAGGAAAAATCGACTTTTTCTTTGAAACCGAGTTTTAGTGGTAAAGCCCTGTTTTATAGAAATCACCTATATCCTCGCGTTATTAAGTCCATAGTATCTCCAAACAGTTTTTCGTGTAGTATTTGTGTAGTCTAATTATTAGACACCGTTCTCGTGCCGCATTCAGGCCATTTCTAGTTATAATCGCTTACCTTCAGTTTTATACTTACGTAATTTTAATGGAATTCTAAACATTTTGTTTCTTCCTTTTTCGTGCTGTTTTTGCTCTCGGCCGGTCAGTCCCAGTTCAAGCATCGAATCAGGTAAAACCTGTAAGAAAACACAGAATTAGAAAAATCGACTTTTTCTTTGAAACCGTGGTCTATACCACTGTTGGTAAAGCCCTGTTTTATAGGAAATCACCTATATCCTCTCGTTATTAAGTCCATAGTATCTCAAACAGTTTTTCTTGTAGTATTTGTGTAGTCTAATCATTAGACACCGTTCTCGTGCCGCATACAGTTCATTTCTAGTTATAATCGCTTACCTTCAGTTTTATATTTACGTAATTTTA
This sequence comes from Teinopalpus imperialis, assembly GCA_029286865.1. Classification (NCBI taxonomy): domain Eukaryota; kingdom Metazoa; phylum Arthropoda; class Insecta; order Lepidoptera; family Papilionidae; genus Teinopalpus; species Teinopalpus imperialis. The sequence goes on along the minus strand of JAGSMU010000449.1, from coordinate 7,072 downwards.
TTGCACTTGTAAAAATTATTTCCTCGTTTTTCGTGCTGGTTTTGTTCTGGTAGGTCAGTCCCGGTCCACAACCGTTGAATCAAGCGAAACCTGGAAAGAAAAGACTGAGAATTAGGAAAAATCGACTTTTTCTTTGAAACAACGTTATAGTGGTACAGCCCTGTTTTATAGAAATCACCTATATCCTCTCGTTATTAAGTCCATAGCATTCCAAACAGTTTTTCTTGTAGTATTTGCGTATCCACTATTAGACACCGTTCTCGTGCCGCATTCAGGCCATTTCTAGTTATAATCGCTTACCTTCAGTTTTATACTTACGTAATTTTAATGGAATTCTAAACATTTTGTTTCTTCCTTTTTCGTGCTGTTTTTGCTCTCGGCCGGTCAGTCCTGCCCGCAAGCATCGAATCAGGTAAAACCTGTAAGAAAACACAGAATTAGAAAAAATCGACTTTTTCTTTGAAACCGAGGTGTAGTGGTGATGTCCTGTTTTATAGGAATTCACCGATATCTTTGTGTATTAGAATCTCAAGCAGTCCAAATTTGTTTTTATTGTAGTATCTGTTTAACCTTATCGTTAGATACTCATCTTGCGCCGCATTTCGGCCATTTCTAGTTCTAATCTGTTATTTTTAGTTTTATAATTACGTAATTTTATTGCACTTGTAAAAATTTCTTTTATTTCTTCGTATTTCGTGCTGGTTTAGCTCTGGTAGGTCAGTCCTGGTCCACAACCGTTGAATCAAGCGAAACCTGAAAGAAAAGACTGAGAATTAGGAAAAAATCGACTTTTTCTTTGAAACCGCGTTATAGTGGTACAGCCCTGTTTTATAGGAAATCACCTATATCCTCGTTATTAAGTCCATAGTATCTCCAAACAGTTTTTCTTGTAGTATTTGTGTAGTCTAATCATTAGACACTGCTCCCCCGTGCCGCATTCAGGCCATTTCTAGTTATAATCGCTACTCCTCTTCAGTTTTATATTTACGTAATTTTATTGCACTTGTAAAAAAAATTATTTCCTCGTTTTTCGTGCTGGTTTAGCTCTGGTAGGTCAGTCCCGGTCCATTAAGCATCGAATCAGGTAAAACCTGTAAGCAAGAAAAACACACAGAATTAGAAAAAATCGACTTTTCTTCGAAACCGAGGTGTAGTGGTGATGTCCTGTTTTATAGAATTCACTGATATCTCTGTGTATTAGAATCTCAAACAGTCCAAATTTGTTTTTATTGTAGCATTCGTTTAACCTTATCGTTAGATACTCATCTTGCGCCGCATTTCGGCCATTTCTAGTTCTAATCTGTTATTTTTAGTTTTATAATTACGTAATTTTATTGCACTTGTAAAATTTTATGTCTTCGTTTTTCGTGCTGGTTTAGCTCTGTAGGTCAGTCCCGGTCCACAACTGCTGAATCAAGCGAAACCTGGAAAGAAAAGACTGAGAATTAGGAAAAAATCGACTTTTTCTTTGAAACAACGTTATAGTGGTACAGCCCTGTTTTATAGGAAATCACCTATATCCTCTCGTTATTAAGTCCATAGTATCTCCAAACAGTTTTTTCTTGTAGTATTTGTGTAGTCTAATTATTAGACACCGTTCTCGTGCCGCATTCAGGCCATTTCTAGTTATAATCAAGCTACCTTCAGTTTTATATTTACGTAATTTTAATGGAATTCTAAACATTTTGTTTCTTCCTTTTCGTGCTGTTTTTGCTCGGCCGGTCAGTCCAAGTTCATTAAGCATCGAATCAGGTAAAACCTGTAAGAAAAAAACACAGAATTAGAAAAAAATCGATTTTTCCTTTGAAACCGAGGTGTAGTGGTGATGTCCTGTTTTATAGGAATTCACCGATATCTTTGTGTATTAGAATCTCAAGCAGTCCAAATTTGTTTTTATTGTAGCATCTGTTTAACCTTATCGTTAGATACTCATCTTGCGCCGCATTACGGCCATTTCTAGTTCTAATCTGTTATTTTTAGTTTTATAATTACGTAATTTTATTGCACTTGTAAAAATTTTATTTCTTCGTATTTCGTGCTGGTTTAGCTCTGGGTAGGTCAGTCCCGGTTCATTAAACCGTTGAATCAAGCGAAACCTGGAAAGAAAAGACTGAGAATTAGGAAAAATCGACTTTTTCTTTGAAACCGCGTTATAGTGCGCGTTCCTGTTTTATAGGAAATCACCTATATCCTCTCGTTATTAAGTCCATAGTATCTCCAAACAGTTTTTCTGTAGTATTTGTGTAGTCTAATTATTAGACACCGTTCTCGTGCCGCATTCAGGCCATATTTCTAGTTATAATCGCTTACCTTCAGTTTTATATTTACGTAATTTTATTGCACTTGTAAAAAAATTATTTCCTCGTTTTTCGTGCTGGTTTAGCTCTGGGTAGGTCAGTCCCGGTCCACAACCGTTGAACTGGCGAAACCTGGAAAGAAAAGACTGAGAATTAGAAAAAAAATCGACTTTTTCTTTGAAACCGAGTTTTAGTGGTAAAGCCCCGTTTTATCGGAAATCACCTATATCCTCGCGTTATTAAGTCCATAGTGACTCCAAAACAGTTTTTTCGTGTAGTATTTGTGTAGTCTAATCATGAGACACCGTTCTCGTGCCGCATTCAGGCTATTTCTTAGTTATAATCGCTACCTTCAGTTTTATACTTACGTAATTTTAATGAATTTAAACATTTTTTACTTCTTCCTTTTTCGTGCTGTTTTTGCTCGGCCGGTCAGTCCCAGTTCACAAGCATCAAATCAGGTAAAACTCTTTAAGAAAAACACACAGAATTAGGCAAATCGACTTTTCTTGAAACCGTGGTCTATACCACTATTGGTAAAGCCCCGTTTTATAGGAAATCACCTATATCCCTCCTGTTATTAAGTCCATAGTATCTCAAACAGTTTTTCTTGTAGTATTTGTAGTCTAACTGGCCAGGACACCGTTCTCAAAGCTGCATTCAGGCCATTTCTAGTTATAATCGCTTACCTTCGCTTTTAGAGTATTTACGTAATTTTATTGCACTTGTAAAAAATTTATTTCCTCGTTTTTCGTGCTGGTTTTGCTCTGGATCGGTCAGTCCCGGTCCAAAACCGCTGAATCAGGCGAAACCTGGAAAGAAAAGACTGAGAATTAGAAAAATCGACTTTTCTCTTTGAAAAAACGTTATAGTGGTACAGCCCTGTTTTATAGGAAATCACTTCTATATCCTCTCGCTGCTATTAAGTCCATGCATCTCCAAACAGTTTTTCTTGTGGTATTTTAGTAGTCTGAAATTCATTAGACACCGTTCTCGTGCCGCATTCAGGCCATTTCTAGTTATAATCGCTTACCTTCAGTTTTATACTTCATGCAATTTTAATGGAATTCTAAACATTTTGTTTCTTCCTTTTTCGTGCTGTTTTTGCCTCGGCCGGTCAGTCCCAGTTCATAAGCATCGAATCAGGTAAAACCTGTAAGAAAACACAATGAATTTGAAAAAATCGACTTTTTCTTTGAAACCGAGGTGTAGTGTGATGTCCTGCTTTATAGGAATTCACCGATATCTTTGCAGTAATAGGAATCTCAAGCAGTCCAAATTTGTTTTTTATTGTAGTATCTGTTTAACCTTATCGTTAGATAATTTCAACTGTATTTCTCGCATTACGGCCATTTCTAGGTTCTAATCTGTTATTTTTAGTTTTATAATTACGTAATTTTGCTGCACTTTGTAAAAAATTCTATTTCTTCGTATTTCGTGCTGGTTTAGCTCTGGTAGGTCAGTCCTGTCCACAAACTGTTGAACTGCTGAAACCTGAAAGAAAAGACTGGGAGAACAAGGAAAAAAATCGACTTTTCTTTGAAACTGAGTTTTAGTAAAATTTCCTCCCGTTTTACATCTGTTTAACCTTATCAAAGTTAGATACTCATCTTGCGCCGCATTTCGGCCATTTCTAGTTCTAATCTGTTGTTTTAGTTTTATACTCGCAATTTTATTGCACTTGTAAAAATTTTATTTCTTCGTTTTCGTGCTGGTTTCGCTCTGATGGTTCAGTCCCGGTCCACAACCGTTGAACTGCTTAAAGTTCCGGAAAGAAAAGACTGAGAATTAGAAAAATCGACTTTTTCTTTGAAACCGAGTTTTAGTGGTAAAGCCCTGTTTTAGCATTCGTTTAACCTTATCGTTAGCCATCATCTTGCGCCGCATTTCGGCCATCATTTCTAGTTCTAATCTGTTGTTTTAGTTTTATAATTAATGCAATTTTATTGCACTTGTAAAAATTTTATTTCTTCGTTTTCGTGCTGGTTTTGCTCTGATGGTTTGTCCTGTCCACAACCTTTGAATCAGGCGAAATGTGGAAAGAAGACTGAGAATTAGAAAAATCGAATTTTTCTTGAAACCGAGGTGTAGTGGCAGGATGTCCTGTTTTATAGGAATTCACCGATATCTTGTGTATTAGAATCTCGCCAGTCCAAATTTGTTTTTATTGTAGCATTCGTTTAACTCCTACCGTTAGATACTCATCTTGGTACGCATTTCTGGCCATTTCTAGTCTCTAATCTGTTATTTTAGATTTATAATTACGTAATTTTATTGCACTTGTAAAAATTTTATTTCTTCGTATTTCTGTGCTGGTTTAGCTCTGGTAGGTCAGTCCTGGTCCACAACCGTTGAATCAAGCGAAACCTGGAAAGAAAAGACTGAGAGAATTAGAAAAATCGACTTTTTCTTTGAAACCGTGTTATAGTGGTACAGCCCTGTTTTATAGGAAATCACCTATATCCCTCTCAAGTTATTGTTCATAGTATCTTCAAACAGTTTTTCTTTAGCATTTGTGTAGTCTAATTATTAGACACCGTTCTCAAAGCCGCATTCTGGCCATTTCTAGTTATAATCGCTACCTTCAGTTTTATACTTACGTAATTTTAATGGAATTCTAAACATTTTTGTTTCTTCCTTTTTCGCTGCTTTTGCTCACGGTCAGTCCCAGTTCACAACCATCGAATCAGTAAAACCTGTAAGAAAACACACAGAATTAGAAAAATCGAATTTTTCTTTGAAACCGAGGTGCAGTGGTGATGTCCTGTTTTATAGGAATCTCACCGGATACCTTTTGTGTATTGTGAATCTCAAGCAGTCCAAATTTGTTTTTATTGTAGCATCTGTTTAACCTTATCGTTAGATACTCATCTTGCGCCGCATTTCCGGGCTTTCATTTCTTGTGTTCTAATCTGTTATTTTTAGATTTATACGCTGCACTTTTATTGCACTTTTGTAAAAATTTCTTTTACTTTTCATTTCTCGTGCTGGTTTGTTCTCTGGGTAGGTCAGTCCCGGTCCACAACCGTTGAATCGCCGAAACCTGGAAAGAAAAGACTGAGAATTAGGAAAAAATCGACTTTTCTTTGAAAAACCGTGTTATAGTGGTACAGCCCTTGTTTTATAGGAAATCACCTTATATCCTCTCGTTATTAAGTCCATAGTATCTTCAAACAGTTTTTCTTTGTGGTATTTGTGTAGCTCCAATTATTAGACACCGTTCTCGTGCCGCATTCTGCTTTCATTTCTGCCATTATAATCGCTACCTTCAGTTTTGAATTTACGTAATTTTACTGAATTTAAAACATTTCTTGCTTCTTCCTTTTTCGTGTTGCTTTTTGCTCTCGGCCGGTCGTCCTAGTTCACAACCATCGAACGGTAAAACCTGTAAGAAAAACACACAGAATTAGAAAAATCGACTTTTCTTTGAAACCGAGGTGTAGTGGTGATGTCCTGTTTTATAGGAATTCACCGATATCTTTGTGTATTAGAATCCTAGCAGTCCAAATTTGCTTTTATTGTAGCATCTTGCTTCTAACCTTATCGTTAGATACTCATCTTGCGCCGCATTACGGCCATTTCTGTTCTAATCATTATTTTAGTTTTATAATTACGTAATTTTATTGCACTTGAAAATTTTATGTCTTCGTATTTCAAGTTGGTTTAGCTCTGGGTAGGTCAGTCCTGGTCCACAAACTGTTGAATCAAGCGAAACATGGAAAGAAAAGACTGAGAATTAGGAAAAATCGACTTTTCTTTGAAACAAGTATAGTGGTACAGCCCTGTTTTATAGGAAATCACCATATCCCCCTCGTTATTAAGTCCATAGCCCAAACAGTTTTTCTTGTAGTATTTGTAGGGGAATTCAATTATAAGACAATTGCCCGTGCCGCATCTTAGGCCATATTTCTAGTTATAATCGCTTACCTTCAGTTTCTTTTATACTTACGTAATTTTACTGAATTCTAAACATTTTTGTTTCTTCCTTTTTCGTGTTGTTTTTTGTCACTATCAGTCCTCAGCTCACAAGCATCGAATCAGGTAAAACCTGTAAGAAAAACACACAGAATTAGGAAAAAATCGACTTTTCTTTGGAAACCGTGTCTATACCACTATTGGTAAAATTTCGTTTTATAGAAATCACCTATATCCTCGCGTTATTAAGTCCATAGTATCTCAAACAGTTTTTCTTGTAGCATTTGTGTAGTCTAATCATTAGACACCGTTCGTGCCAATTCAGGCCATTTCTATTATAATCGCTTACCTTCAGTTTTATACTTACGTAATTTTAATGAATTCTAAACATTTTTGCTTCTTCCTTTTTCGTGCTGTTTTTGCTCTCAGGTCGGTTACTCCCAGTTCATTAAGCATCGAATCAGTAAAACCTGTAAGAAAAACACACACTAGGGAAAAAATCGACTTTTCTTGAAACCGAGGTCTATACTCACTATTGGTAAAGCCCTGTTTTATAGAAATCACCTATACTCGTTATTAAGTCCATAGTATCTCAAATAGTTTTTTCTTGTAATATTTGTGTAGTCTAATCATTAGACACCGTTCTGTGCCGCATGCAGGCCATTTCTAGTTATAATCGCTTCACCTTCAGTTTTATATTTACGTAATTTTATTGTGCACTCTGTAAAAAAATTCTATTTCCTCGTTTAGTCGCTGGTTTTGTTTCTGATCGGTCAGTCCTGGTCCAAAACCGTTGAATCAGGCGAACCTGGAAAGAAAAGATCGAGAATTAGAAAACGAATTTTTCTTTTGAAAACGCT
>JAGSMU010000448.1:0-25942 GCA_029286865.1 Teinopalpus imperialis | reverse complement strand
ATAGTGGTACAGTTTATATGCGCGAAAGGCAAGCGTCGTCTTATCAAGAGTGAAAGAGTGGGGGAGAGAAGAACAAGCTGAAGTTTGCTCCCACAAAACGAATGCGATGTTAGTCACTAATAAATTAAAATATGACACCGAGGTTGGTAATGGGCGCACACCAATTCCAGCACAAGGCCGAGTTAAAAATATTAGGTCTTGGCTAACAGATGATAAGCTCACCTTTAACAGCCACCTGGACAACACCCGCAAAAAAAGCGATAGATAGGTATAAAATGCCATCCAGGACAGCAAAATCAGTTGGGGACTTCTACCCAACCATAATTAGGATTATTTACAATGCAGTCGGAGCCGACGGTCTTTGTACGCAGCAGCCGCGCGGGCCCCGGCCGTCAAAAAGCTGGGTGCGAGGGAAGAGATCTGGGACCATCCAGCGACCTTTCGTCTCTAAAAACGCAGGGCCTATCGAAACGGTCTCCCTGAACTCCGCTCTGGTGTTGGCTGTTCCCCTAGATCTCAGAGTCCGGCGAGGCCGCGGCCCTATATGAAATCATCAAGAAGGGTGCGACCACCCAATACTGAAGGACAGGAGGTGGAGCGCCGGCTCCAGCCTCTTGGGGCCCCGCATCCCGCAGGGCAGACGGACCGAGGTCTGAATGAACGAAGAGCGGTATATAAATTCGACAGAATCATATATTCTGCGCATTTATACAGACGGCAGCAAGATTGACGGTCGAGTCGGGGGCCGCGCTCTCTTTGTGAGGGTGAGGCTGAGATAAAACCGTCGTTTCTGTTTCGGTCGGCCTACTGTACCGTATACTGTAGCCGAACTTGGCCCTGAACCGAGCGGTATGCGATAGCTAACAGGGACGGGAGATTCTCAATCATCTTTCTGAAGCGACTCCAGATCGGCACTCGAGGCGGTAACTATGGCTCACCATATCCTCGCCGAACACTCAAGATGTGTCCTTCGAGAACACGATTCAAAACAGGGAGGTCTCCTGCTCTTTGGATAAAAGCGCATTCGGGGATGAGAGGGAACGAGAGGGTTGACCAGGTTGGCAAAAGAGGCCGCTTTTGGGGTCGAAGAAGAAACCTGACTACGACCTTACAGGTCCCCGTCTCATCCGTCAAGCGAGAGTCTGAAAGGAGACGATCGACGAATGGGAGTGAGAGGTATGTCGGAAAACCGCGAGTGGCACGAAGCTCTTTTCCCGAGCGCTGCTGCTGCGTACAATATAGTGAGAACATGGACATAACGCATCACACGACGCAATTCATCACTGGGCACGGTGGGTTTTCCTCTCGTATTTGAAGAAATTCAAGTGCGCGGAGAACTCATCGTGTGTAAGGGGAAGGTAGAGGAGACGGTCTCTATCTATTGTGTGAGTGCCTGTTCTCGCGAACGATAGGTATATATTGAGCAAGAATTGGGCACAGCATTGGTGTGATGAGAACCTAGCCTGATAATGGCCAGCAGCAGCAAATAAATTTATTGAGTTTAGTAATATAATTACAAATTCATAAATTTAAAAAACGGGAAAGCTGGGCCAATAAATAAGCGTTGTGTCGTTTGATGCGTTCTGTCCACAGCATGACAAAATTGTTTTTTTAAATCTCCATTTTTAACCTGAATACTCATTTATTAAAGAAGAGGCTAAATTATTAAATATTAAAAAGGGCCTTGACGATGCCAGGGGTAAATATATTAAAAAAAAAAAAAAAAAAACCTAACCTAACCTAACCTAACCTAACCCAACCTAACCTAACCTAACCTAACCTAAACCAACCCAACCTAACTCCAACCTAACCTAACCTAACCTAACCTAACCTAACCTTAACCTTAACCTAACCTAACCCAACCTAACCTAACCTAACCTAACCTAACCTAACCTAACCTAACCTTAACCTAACCCAACCTAACTCCAATCCTAACCTAACCTAACTCAACCTAACCTTAACCTAACCTAATCCCAACTCCAATCCCAACCCAACCTAACCTAACCTAACCCAACTCCAATTCCAACCTAAACCTTAACCTAACCTAACCTAACCTAACCTAACCCAACCTAACCTAACCTAACCTTTAAACCTAACCTAACCTAACCCAACCTAACCTAACCTAACCCAACCCAACCAAATCCCAACTCTAACTCCAACCCAACCCAACCCAACCTAACCTAATCCCAACCTTAACCTAACCTAACCCAACCTAACCTAACCTAACCTAACCTAACCTAACCTAACCTAACTCCAATCCCAACCTAACCTAACCCACCTAACCTAACCTAACCTAACCTAATCCCAACCTAACCTAACCTTAACCGAAACCTAACCTAAATTCCCAACCTAACTCAACCTTAACCTAACCTAACCTAACCTAACCTTAACTCTTTCGTGGGGAAATGTTTACGCATAAATTATATTCCCGTGCGCGCGGGTTATGTCGACTCGCACCGACTAAAACCCCACGGTGGTCGCCACCAACGCTCGCGAGGGGTCGCGGGATCTCCGTTAGGAACGCAAATCAGTAACCCCCTGCGGGCTTCGCTGGGATAGTTCGTCCTGGGGCGTGCGTGAAGATCGCACCCCAGAACCACGGAACTATCACGACGACACGGCATCATCGTCGTGCCGTCGTCCCTCCTCGGGGTCGCTATTACTGGATTTGGCAATTCGATCGTCAGCGACCCGTAGGCCCCGTTTACGGTAGGGGATCACCGATAGAGGGCTGGGTGACGACAGGCGCGAGCGCCGCGTCGGCCCTGTCTCCGAGCAGGATCGGTCCTCTCGTCCTGCCTGGCAGCCTCCGGACCATTACGGTCTCTGCAGAAGGAGGCTACGGCTCCTCCACGCCGATTCCCCGCGCAGCATCGCCGACACGACTGCTGGCAGACAGGTTCCGTCCGATGCATCGACCGAAGACCCGCCGCTCGGCTTCCCACGCCGGGCAAGCGGCGAGCGTGTGCGATGCGAGTCTTGATCGCCAAGCCGCCACAGTGGAAGCAATTCGCCGTCGCCTCGCGATCGATCTTTACACAGGTAATCACCGAAGCAACCGTGCCCGGTGATCACCTGCAAGTCTGTAGGTGAGTCTTCCTCCTCGTCGCTGCATCCAGGTTTTCGAAGACCGTTAAGGGAATGCCCGACGACGCGTTTGCGCGCATTCTGCTCCTCGCGGAGCCTTGCGCGCCACGTGTCGCGAATGCGATAATGTCGTTCCTGCCGTTTTACCGCCCGAGCGTTCTTCTGGCTCGCCACCACTGCTCTCTGGGCGCAGGGACGCGAATCCGGTGATACACCCTCGCGTCCATGTCCGCCAGAATATCCAGAGGTGGAAAGCGAGCCAGGATTGTCGCCGTTCGAACGATACCGTCCGGTATCCCCGCACGACCTGCATGTAATATCCTACGCTGGACGCTGTAGATCTGGTCCTACAGCGTCGGATGGCCAGCCTCTTTCGCCCATACGGGCGCCCCATATGCGGCTACGGATCGCAAAATGACCCCGGTATAGTGCGGCGAACTTTCACTGGTCCCCGAGATTGGGCAGCAGTCTGTGCATAGCACCCGCCACTCCTCTCGATCCGGGGACCAGGCGCTCGAAGTGCTCTTCGAAATTTCAGCGACCGTCCAGAGTGAGGCCTCAGGGTACTTCATGTACCGCCCCACTCTGGACTTCAGAGACTCACCTTATTTCCGGACGAGTCGGCGTCTCGTTCGCGGCAGTTTGTGAACCATAGCGCCCCTTGGTCTTGTGGGAGGCGCTACCTCCAGTCCCAACTCGTGGACTTTGGCGACGACGATTTCCGCCCCAAGCTCGGCGAGCTCTGGTCTCCTTCGAAGGAGTCCCGCTGGCGGTCATCAAACGTCGTCAGCGTAACAGACGACATATACGCCAGCGGGAGTCGACTCGCAGAATAGAAGCCGAAGAGACTCTCAGTAACGGGCCCGCTAAACCGACCCCTGTGGAACCCCACACTGATCTCCTCCGGATCCGTACCGTCTTCGGTCCATGTACAAGATGTACCTGTCGCGCATAGTCCGCGATCACGCCTTGTAAGGGGAACACCATGGTGTAAAAGTCCCCCCATCGCGTCCCAGGCAGGAATTAAAGGCGCTGACGATATCAATGTTTATCGCCAACGCCACGCCGCCCCGGGACAGCCTGCCCGTGATAGGAGCGGACGCGCAGAACCGCGTCGATGGTGGAACGCTCCTGTCGGAAACCGAACTGGTTTTCGGCGAGATCGGACCGACGCGATAGATGCCTGTTGAGACGGCGGCAAGAATTTCGAATAACTTGCCAGCCTCGGGTCCAACAGGCATATGGGACGGTACGCAGAGGAGAATCTGGTGACTCTGGTTCGCCTTCTTCAAGAGGACTATTATTCCGCCTCTTCCAGGCCCTAGGGGAACGATAGTGTTACGCCGGAGGCAGCTGGTGAACAGCTGCCTCAGCCCGTTCCCCGAGGGTAGCCAGACTAACACCCAGACCCGGCCGGGAATCACGGTCCTGGCGCGGTGTTCTGGCCTTTCAAGGGCTCCACGGCTCGGTCCAGCTCCTGTGCGGTCACCCCATTTCGTCACTCCAAATGACACGCACGGAGATTGGGGTAGACTGAGATTTGATCAACCTCCCGGGAAAGAGCGAGCTAATCACTCTTCCCAAGAGGGCCGGATCTAGAGTTTCCGTCACCGGGGCGTCCAAGGACGGAGCTTTCCTAGCAATCTCTTATCCTGTACGGGACGCCCCCACGGATCCTCGCTAGTCCTCCAGGAGCCCTCTCCAGGACCGGACCTGGCGTTGCAGACAGCTGCCTGCAACGCCTTCGTGGCCGCCCGATACGCCTTCGTAGAGTCTGGCTATCTCCTCACTGGAGCTCGCCTTCGCCTCCTTTCGGCTCTTCTGGCGTACTGGCGGCGGCTCCGCAAGCAGATCGTCGGGCAGCCCGCGATCTCTGCCGACCACCAGTACACCGCCCCAGGCGCTTGGGGCGACCGGTTCAGTACCGACGCGTCACAAATACGCGTCATCGTGTCCCGGAACCAGTTCGCTTCCACTTCCGGATCGGACGGCGCTTTCTCGGGCCATATTGCACGTTGGCGGCGGCCCGAGCAAGTCTCGTCTAGCCGCTTGGAGACACCAACGTCGCGTGTGACTGCCTTCGGCGGCTGGTGACAGCGTCGCTGGGCGGGATTGCAAGATCGAGAAATATGGCGGTGGTCGGATGTGACCACTCTCCCTCTGCAACCCGCCAGCCCGACAACATGCGCATTGCAGCGGGAGTCGCCCATGCAAGATCCACGACCGACTCCCCCCGCCACCACCGCACGCACGGGCGCATGGACCCCGATTTAAGCAATCGGAGTGCGTCCAATCCAGCCGCCCATTCCATCACCGTTCCTCCTTTCGGACTGTCGCTGGGATCTCTCACGCCCTGGAGTGGCAGCGAAGTCTCCCAGGACACCGACGGACGAGGGAGGCACGGTGAACGCAGAGTGCCACCTCGTCCAGGGGCATTACCTCGTAGTCGCGAGGGACCTCGCGGAGAGACGTAACAGCTAACTATGGCCAGGGTGCCCCATTGCACTGCAACAGCCCCGGACCTTTCCTAATAGGGAGCAGGGTGGGGACACCCCTCTCCACCCCCAGTAGATCGCTACGAACCCAGCTCATCGCCGAACCAAGAGGGTGGTCCGGCACGGCATAGGGGCTCCGCTATTTGCCGCCAGAGGCCCCGCACCCGCAATGGTTCATTAAAACAAATGCTGAGCATTGCAGGCAGTGGTTCAGGTTGCCTGAAGGACCCTTTGAGGCGCGAAGAGGCCTACGCGACTCCATCCCCGAGCTGGAAAAGCCCAGTTGCACAGTTGGGACTGTTGCCGGGTGCTTGTAAAGCAGGAGGAGATGGTTTTCTCCCGCTCTTGATGGTGGGGGCGCACCTTTACCGGGGCGACGATGGTTAGAGGCAGCCCCAGGTCCGGAGCACAGTGACATTTGAGTGCAAGAGCTTTGCACTTCTGGCCCCAGCCCGGTTTCTACTGCCGCAGCAGCGCGTGCCCGTCTGCCTGGCTAGGGCAATTCCGCTACCAACGCCTTCTCCAGGCACCGGAGCAGTGCATGGGCCTGGGATCCAAGAGTTCCACCCCAGCAGATCCCCAGCCCACGCGTACACGCCTAGCGGTCACCAATTTACGCAGCACTGCTGTGGGCACCGCACCCAGCACGCGCCCACGCATGGGTGTTCTGTGGACCTTCCGACCTTCACGCCGTCCACCGAACACCCTCCAGCCCGGCCACAGCCGCCGCGGACATCGCTCGGGCTGACGGCATCATCGAGGTCCTTCACACGAATGTCGCCTGACTTGACCGGGTGCGGCCAATCCGGGACGTCCATTTCTGAAAGGACCTCCTGCATTTTAGTCGCGAGACCATCCGCCCTCGAGCTGGTCGACCGCTGATCTCCAAAGCGAGACCACTGGTCACAGCTGCTTTTGGTGGACAGTCTCGATGCCGATGTCCGCCAGTTTTGCTTCCGATTCTGCTACCTCCACTTCTTTGCGTAAGTGGTGGAGGAGCCAGTCGGCAGCGTCACCGTCACGGCAGCCGTGACGGGAGTGCGCATGAGCTCGCCTCTTTGCTCTGGCCTTGGTGGCTGTGCAGGGGCCGCTGGCTGCCGCGTCGTAGGCCTTTGGCCTTCTTAGCCACCTGTGCCCACGACGTGATGCCGGCACTTCCACCACCATCAAAGGCCTTGCGGCCACCGGAGGCAACTCCGCTACCGGAGGCGGGAGGGTTTCGGCTTTTTTCCCCGCAAGTGACGGTGTTGTATGCACCGGCTGTGGCAGCGGTTGCGAAGCACCCCCGCGGAAGGCCTCGACTGCACTCCTCCCACGGGGCCGAATTGCTCCTCTCGGGGAAGATCTTCGCCTCGAAGCGCAGCCAGCCCGCTCTCTATGAGAGACCCTGCTACCCATGAGCCCACGTCCACGCTCCCGGACTTCTGGAGCGCCAGGAGCTCGCTGAGTAGAGGCATGGCTGCACGAGGCTCCTACTCTGCGGGAGCGCTGAGCTCCTGGGTGACAGCTTTCCCACCTTTATTGAGAGCTCGGACAGCTGCGAGCGGAGCTCGCTGTTCACGCTCCAGCTCTCTCAACATTGGGGCTGGGAGACTCCTCCGCGCCAGTTCCGCAGTGGCTGCCTGACCATTCCTGGGCCGCCAGCCGCAGGCTGTGCACAAATGTACCCTTAAGGTGCTGCCAGATTTATCGGCACCTTACCGACCGCCAGTAGATTGGCCCGGATGGTATCCAAGCCACGGTCGATTTAGTCTCCATCTCCCGGACCCAAATCTGCGGGTTTTGGAAGGCTTTCCTTCGCACGCGTTTTGGCTCTGGGCCAGTAGGTCCAGATTCTCCCTCAGCGACCAACTCCGTGTCTCGTGCCTGAGACTGCGACTGCCTGGAATTTGTCGGCTACGACAGTCGCAGGCTTGGCTCCTCTTTTCCCATTTGTCCTTGCGGGATACCTCCGCGAGGGCTGCGGATCTGGAGTGAGGCGCATCGGACCTTCCGCCGTCACTCACCGCCCAAACTCACAGGCGTACTTGGGCGCGCAAAGGTTCATTCCGTCCTGTGCCGGGACTACGGCCCGCAGATGTTCTCCTCCTTCTGGCTCTGGTCCCTTTGATGTTGAGGGACCTTCGACTGCTATTACAGACTCAGCGCTTTCGCTAAGTCTCTTCTCTAGGTTGGGTTTGAAAATTCCATAACAAATCCCACGAGTTAGACGAAATAAAATGTCGACTCGGGTGACGCCTATTCCAGAGACAATAAGGCCACATACTGTGGGGGTCGCCTGGTGTTCCACAGGTTTTTAAGATTCTGCTGTCTGGTTTTATAGAGTGATCCTTCTCGCGGGCCGGCCACTAAGGCAAGCCCTCCGCTCCGTTGCACTCTCGACGTACCCTCATAATCGTCAACGCTGGGTCCTTGAAGAGAGTACAGCGGGTTACGGCGCGCTGGTGCCGACGTAACTCCCCAGTTTTAACGGTTGAATGCCCGGCGGCAGTGTAAGTGCACACCGAGCCCGTCCTCACTATGAGTTACTGGGCACCGGAAACGATATATCGTCACCAGTCTCAATTCACCATCATTTGCTGTCTTCCGGATACTTTGATCAAAGAGAAATGCAATACCCGCACATTAGGCACCGACAACGACGCATCGCCACCAGTTCCCAGCCGGCATCCTTCCTTTTGTTGCCTTTCCCGATACTTTGATCAAGGAGAAATGCAATCACTCCGCGCATTAAGCACTGAGAGCGACGTATCGCCACCAGTTCCCAATGCACACTTTCTTTGTTGCCTTTCCCCGGATACAGAAATCAAGGAGAAATGCAATTACTCCGCACATTGGGCACTGAGGACGACGTATCGTCACCAGTTCCTAATACCGAGTTAATTCCTTTGATGTATGCCTTTCCCCGGATACTTTGATCAAGGAGAATGCAACCTCCCACAACGCTCGATTTGCTGAGTGCCCGGCGGCAGTAAAACGCACACCGAGCCTGTCCTCCACTATGAGCATTAGGCACTGGAAACGATATACGTCGCCAGTTCCCACACCTACCATCATTTGCTGCCTTTCCCGATTCAGAAATCAAAGAGAAATGCAACCTCCCACAACGCTCGACGAGCTGAGTGCCCGGTGGCAGTAAAACGCACACCGAGCCTGGGTTTCACATCAGAGCATTAGTCACTGCCAACGACGTATCGCCACCCAAAGGCTCCCAATGCACACTTTCATTTTGTTGCCTTCCCCGGATACTTTGGATCAAGGAGAAATGCAATTCTTCACTCCGCGCATTGGGCACTGAGGACGACGTATCGTCACCAGCACCCAATGCGCAACATTGTTCATTGCCTTCCTCCGGATTTGGAAATCAAGAGGAAATGCAACCCCCCAAGAATTCGCAGTGCCCTCCGCTTATCAGGAGGGACACGCAGAGCAGCCATCCCCCTGTCAGAACATTCGCCACTGGCAACAACGTATCATCACCAGTGCCCAGGGCGTATTCGTCCTGGCGTTGCCTTTCCCCGGATACAAATATTAGCATCAAAGGGAAATTCAAACGACCAGGCACTTCGAGGAGGTTTTCTGACGTGGCACCCCAAATCCCAATCCTAACCTTAACCTAACCCAACTCAACCTTAACCTAACTCTAACCCAATCCCAACTTCCAACCTAACCTAACCTTAACCTTAACCTAACCTAACCTAACCTAACCTAACCTAACCTTAACCTAACCTAACCTAACCTAATCCCAACCTAACCTAACCTAACCTTAACCTAACCCAACCTAACCTAACCTAACTCTAATCCTAACCCAATCCTAACCCAACCTAACCTAACCTAACCTAACCTAACTCTAACCTAACCAACCCAACCTAACCTAACCTAACCTAACCTAACCTAACCTAACCTAACCTAACCTAACCTTAACCTAACCTAACCTAACCTAACCTAACCTAACCTAACCTAACCTAACCTAACCTGCAACCTTAACCTAACCTAACCTAACCTAACCCAATCCTAACCCAACCCCAATCCCAACTCAACCTAACCTAACCTAACCTAACCCAACTCTAACCTTAACCTTAACCTTAACCTAACTCTAACCTAACCCAACCTAACCTAACCTAACCTAACCTAACTCCAACCTAACCCAACCTAACCTAACCTAATCCCAACCTAACCTAACCTAACCTAACCTAACCCAATCCCAACTCTAACCTAACCCAACCTTAACCTAACTCCAACCTAACCTAACCTAACCTAACCTAAGTAACTCAACCTAACCTAACCTAACCTAACCTAACCTAACTCCAACCCAACCTAACCCAACCTAACCTAACCCAATCCCAACTCTAACTCTAACCTAACCTAACCTAACCTAACCTAATCCAACCTAACCTAACCTAACCTAACCTAACCTAACCTAATCCCAACCTAACCTAACCTAACCTAACCTAACTCCAACCTAACTCCAACCTAACCTAACCTAACCTAACCTAACTCTAACCTAACCTAACCTAATCCCAACCCCAATCCCAATCCCTTTATTTGTGCTGATAGACCATCACCCCAGCCTCTAATAAGACCCATCAACATCCACCCGGACACAAAAACTGCGGATTTGGCAACAAAGCTATAAGGACTCAAAATGATCGGAATACGCACACTACAACGAAAAAGACAAACAAAAACCGTACGTGAGGGACCCTCCTGAATGCAACACCCGGGATGCGCGAACGAAGACACAGACAAAATGTCAAACGTTCTAGAGGTGGATGTTGTTCCTCATCGATCAGCACTCCTGTGGTTCTAGCGAAGGGGCAGCACAGGTACTGCCTCCGACACCAGACGACCGGCTTCACAGCCTCGCACTTAGTGATGTTTCTTCTGGACGAACCTAAACCTCAGGGAAATCTAGTAATACTGACGGTTCGCCAGGAAATAGAGGATAGCACCTTCCCCAGGAAGCAAAGACCCGCATACTATCAGCGGAGGGCACAGAGAAACACAGACGACTAAGCATGTGGACCGTTTAACAGAGGCACGGGCCTGCCTCCATAAGGCCAAGCTGAACTTGAATGAACTCTAGAAACCTGAGGACAGACATAAAATGGAAGTCACTCAGGCCATAGAGAGGCTCTTTATCAGCTGGTCAAGGAGCAGAGAAAGATAGGAGTACAGGGACAGAGATAATAGATAAGGAGAAGAAGGCGATAGAACCGGAACAGGGACACGAGACAAGAAAAGAAGAAGTAGAAAGCACATTTTAAGAAAGTTAGAGGAACACGGAAAAGTTTCTAAAGAAAACAAAAGGAAATGGAAAACTAACGGAAGAGTTAAAAAGACAAGAAATTAGGGGAAGAAAAAAAGATCGTACGCAAGTGTGGTAGCCAAATCCACAGACGAGATCACTTCCAGAGAATACGGCAGTACACTCTGTGGTGATCACCTCCAACGATGAAAAGGAAACGGAGACCAGGCGATGGATAAAATAAGAAAGGTGGTTAATGCCAAAGAAGAGGGATTAAAGATAGACAAAATTAGGAAAGCAAGAGATAGAAAAGTAATATTGGGTTGTAAATGCTCAAGACGAAATTAAGAAAATAAAAGAAAAATACGCAAAAGGCAGAACAAGCTTAAAAGTCGAGGAAATCAAAACAAAGATCCATTAACTCATATTACGTGACGTGATGCAATACAACAGTGATGAGGAAATTATAAGAGCGTTAAAGGTGCAAAACAGGCATCTCTTGAAAGATATAGGAAAAGACAATGACAGTACGGAAGTCAAATACAGGAAGAGGACTAGGAATCCGCTCACATCGCACGTAGTCTTGAGGGTTTCTCCGCCGATAGCGGACCAAAGCCCTACTTCCAAGTGGGTATTGTGGCATGTAGATCTCCAGAGAGTAAGAGTGGAGGATCAATCACCGCTCATACAGTGCTCACGATGCCTGGGGTATGGGACACAGCATGGGTATGCACGGAGACGACAGATGTGTGCAGTCACTGCGGAGGTCTGACACCTCAGAGCAGAGTGCACTGAAATGCTCTCTGGAGAGATACCATCGTGCTGTAACTGCTCGAAGGCAGGACTGACAGGAGAAAAACCACAATGCATTCAGTTCGGACTGCTCCTGTCAGAAGGAAATGGGAGATTACCAGCCAGAACCACCATAGCCTACCGCTAAGGGCGTCCCTACTTCGTACACATGATCGTGGCCACCAATATCGCGCGTCATCCAAGTCAACATGCAGAGGAGCGAACCAGATAGCAGAGCTCATGACCGAGGCGTGTCACTGCACTTGACCTTGGCAATGGTGCAAGAGCCTTATATCGGGAGGATAGGAGATGAAACAATATCGAGGAGTACGGACAATACAACGCGCGAGAGCCCTAACTCCGGAGCGGCTATCAAAGCCATTGTAGTGTTCGATGGGATTATCCAGATCACCTTAGTGTCCGACCTGACAACTGAGAATATCGCAGCTGCTAAGTTGAGGATTGGGGTCTGGAGGTCGGGGTAGTCTCCGGTATACCTGAGGGTGATAGTCATCGCCCCCATTCCGAACGACATCACGGCCGCGGTAGCAGGCATGGCACCAGAGACGTGATATTGGGTGGACAGAACGCATGGAACTCTTGGCGGGGAAGTCGAAAGACGGAAGAGAGGAACAGGCTCTTCTTTAATGCCTCGACGAGCTTCTTGAGCTCCACCCACCAACAGGGGAACTCGAGCCCACCTTCGACACCACATCAGGGGCGGCAGAAGATTTTACCAGGCCATGTGGACGTGACAGTTTGCTCGGCGACCCTTCTTAGAGGATCGATGTATTGGTTCGAGATGGAGTGCGACAAACCTGACCACAGGGCCATCCATTTGAAATTAATACACAACAATAGAACCAGAATTCAAAGAAAACGACAAGAAAATACAATACCAGAAAAGTGTCCGGAGCGAGTCTCCGTATGAACTCGCCAAATTTTGGCAAAACAACGAAATAAATATAACCAAAATAGAAGAAATTAAAAATACAGAAGATTTGGAACAAATAATAACAAAACTAACAAGCACCATACAGAAACGTGAAAAACACTTAAAAAGCCGTAAAGCAGCAAGAAATTTATAGGATTGCCCTGCGGACGGTGGAACCTGCTACTCAACTCAAAAAGAGGTCCTGCGGAAAAAGCGCAGAATCTCTGCTGCACCGATCCGCCGAGAGTGGGTTAATGAGCAGTACTTGAGGCCAAGGAAAACTATTTTGAAGTAAAGAAAGCGCAAACCGCCAGCTGGAAGGCCTTCGCGGCCAGCAAGATAGGGGATGATGGGACGGTATATACCGGGTGATTAGACGTACAGCGGTGAGACAAGAGGACGTTCCTCTGGTGCGAAATGGAGAAGTACTGGGAGGGCAGGAGTCGGCCAAATTGCTGGCGGATACGTTCTATCCAGAGGATAATCCCGCCAACGACGACGTGGAACACAAGCAAGTAAGAGAAATTGCAGATACAATAAATGAGGGGCCGCTTGATGACTCATGCAACCCACCATTCACCAAGAGCGAACTGCTGTGGGCCGCGCCGTCGTTCAATCCAAAAGGCGCCTGAATGGACGGCCTTACCTCCGACATCTGGCTGTACGGCAATCACACGGACCCTGACCTGTTCCTCGCACTTATGAACAAGTGCCTAAGTCTTTCTTACTTCCTGCAAGGTGGAAGGAAGCCGTGGTAGTAGTCATACGGAAGTTGAAAAGGACATTAGCCGCGTGACCCTAAGTCCTACAGACCCATAGGCCCTTTGCCGGTACTGCAAGATCTGCGAAAAGATGGTTGTCCAGAGAATCAGGTGGCACATAGTGCCCCAGATCAGCGACAGCCAGTACGGCTTCATGCCGCAACGTAGACCGGAAGACTCCCTCTGTGCCATGATGGGACACCTAAATGATCGGCTTCGTGAGAAAAAGCTCATTGTTTTGGTGTCGCTGGACATAGAGGAGTATCTGATAATGCGTGGTGGCCCGCGATCAGACCTTCAGACTGGCGGAGACCGGATGCCCGGTGGACCTGGAGGCGCTAATTCGACAGCTATCCTTAGCGGGGTCGATCAGCGCGCGTCGGGTTCGCCGGTGCGGAATGGGTCAAGCGTACGACAAAGGGTGCGTATGATCCATTGTGGGTCCTACGCTGTGGAACCTGCTGCTTAATCCTTTGGAAGAATTGGGGCGGAGGGGGGTATACCGTCAGGCCTTGCTGATGACGTGGTTTTGATTATCTGGGGACAATGCACTAGAAGCGCAACGGAGAGCCGAACCGGCACTCGGATTGGCGTTCGGGGTGGGGTCGAAATAAGCTAAACTTCGCAGCACACAAAACTAAGGCTATGGAAAGCACGAGGAAGCTGGAAGTTTGACTCACCACTCCTGACCATGGGCGGTGTGGAGGATCGAGCTCTCCAAGAACATCAAGATACTGGTTTCTACAGTGGACGACGGACTCACGTTCAACGCGCACATTGCAAATGTGTCGGAAGGTATCTGTAATGTCCAACTGTCGAGGGCCGCTACAGTCCAATGGGGATTGAACCCTCGAGGTGGTTAGAACCATTTATACGGCGGGTGGTGGAGCTGACGATCATGTACGCTGCGGGCGCATGGGCGCGTCGGCGACACTAAAAGGTCTGCCAGAAAGCAGCTGGACTCGTGCAGAGAGGGTTTGTCCAGAAGATTGTGAAATCGTATAGACCGTCTCCCTGCATTCAGCCTTGTTGCTAGCCGGATTGCTTCCTGGATATAAGGATCAGCAGCCTCTTTACCAAGTAAAGAGAGGCATATCGCGGCGAGTGGTAGACAGGGATATGGAGACTAGGACTCCCTACGAGATGCCACATATCCGCCGAAAAGGCTGGAGCTGGACTTCACCTGCATGGGGACGGTGTGGATTTGCCTACGCAAGACGAGGGTTGCCGTCCGAATTTACACCGACGGTAGTAGTAAAATCGAGGGGAAAGTTTGAGTGGCACTATCCATTTGATAGGCGCGGCCGAGAAGAGCACCTGAAAACTCAAGCTGGGTGATTATCGTAACTGGTCTACCAGGCGGAATTGTTGGCAATCAGTGAAGCCACCGAGTGGGCACTACGGCACCTGCACGAACTTCAGGGTCTATTATGACCCAGGTCCGCCCTCCAAACGGTTATTAACCCGATTCCCTGCATCCTCGCATGGTGAAAGCACGACAAAACATCTGTACATTGCGGGACGTGGGAAGAACATCTCCCTAACATGGGTGAAAGCCCACGCTAAGGTTTGGAGGGGAACGAGAGGGCGGACGAACTTGCAAAGGAGGCTGCAATTACACCAAGAGACCCCGACTACGATCGATGCCCTGTCTCGTTCGTCAAGCGACAAATCCGTTTGGAGTCGGTTGATGAATGGAACAGAGGTGCCTCGGCAGGGCGACACGGCTCTCGTCACCAAAGTTTCTTCCTGACGCGTCAGAAGCCTTCAGCGTAATTAAAACCCGGAGATGGACGCCTGTCTGTGCAGGTGTTCACGGATACGGCGGTTTCTCCGAATACTTGAACCGCTTCAGGTGTAAAGAGAGCCCGTCGTGTGTTCGTGACGACACCATCAAGGAGGATATCTTGCACCTCATAATGGAGTGTCCTGTCAACGCAGGGGAGAGGCCTAATGTTGAGAGCTACAGGTTTGCAAGTAACAATAAATAACTTGCCAGTCCTATCAGTAGTAGAGATTTTAGCCAGAAATTCCTTACTTCTGCAAGCAAGCGTGTATGATGAAAAGCTATACGACAAAATAAAACAAAATGAATGTATGAGGATGTTAGTATGTGTGTGAATATTTAGTTATATATACTACATAGTAATTCAAATTTAGAACTATATATATATTAAGCTTGACTAAGAAGAAATATATATAAGAATAGAATACGATGTATACAGAGATAAGACTCGACTAAAAAATAGTGCAAGTGGATAATGTTAGAAATGAACAAAAAGTCTCTTGGATATCATGTCAGGGGTATTACGCAAGGCCCCAGAAATGAGGGTCAAAAAACCTAACCTAACCTAACCTAACCTAACCTAACCTAATCCTAACCTAACCTAACCTAACCTAACCTAACCTAACCTAACCTAATCCTAACCTAACCTAACCTAACCTTAACCTAACCTAACCCAATCCAACCTTAACCCAACTCTAACCTAACCTAACCTAACCTAACCTAACCTAATCCCAATTTAACCCAACTCTAACCTAACCTTAACCTGACGATTGAGCAGTTTTTCAACTCTACATCCAAATTTCTACCATCTTTTAATATAATCTGTTATATACTATTTTTATATCTACGTCATTTTATCATACATTAAATTGCCCCAATTAACCATGTTAAATTTTAGAAGTCATGTATCATGCCGCCGCCCTCTTCCTGCTGCGAACGGTGCACCGTATCTAACGGCTAGCACCGCTGAGCATGCGGGAGCGGGCCACGGCACTGTTTAAATTTTTAATTGTTTATATTTTTACTTTCACAACCGACTGTGTACAGGCCGTGCCTCGTTCTGCCCTTCTGCTCCCCGCGCATTCCGCGAAGGGACTGGGCGGCTCTATTTTTAGATGCGGCGGACGCAGTTCAATTGTTTATGCAATCTTAGTAATAATTTCTTTTTCTTTGCGTAATTACTTCAAAATCCTATATAGGTCTAGCTCTAAGAAACTAGTACTATATAGAATAGATATTTGTATACAAAGAATTGTTGCTGATCTTACAGCAGGTAATGTTGGCTACATATTTATGTTTATTTTCTTTACAATCTTGCTATTTTCTTTATTAAATTATATTAGGCCAGCTTTGCAAGCATTCAATTAATTAATCACGCCAAATTTGTGTTCATACCACGTACCGCTGCCCTTCCCGGGTTGCGAACGGTGCATCGTATCTCATGGCGAGCACTGCCAGAGCACGCGGAGCGGCCACGGCACCGTTTAAATTTTTAATTGTTTATATTTTATTTCTCATTAACCGACTGCGCGCTGTGTTAACTTCGCCCTCTGCTCCCCGCGCATTCCGCGAAGGACCGGGCGGTGTCTATT
Source organism: Teinopalpus imperialis (assembly GCA_029286865.1). Lineage (NCBI taxonomy): Eukaryota > Metazoa > Arthropoda > Insecta > Lepidoptera > Papilionidae > Teinopalpus > Teinopalpus imperialis. The sequence continues at coordinate 9,247 of JAGSMU010000448.1, read as the reverse complement.
TTAGATGCGGCGACGCAGTTCAATTGTTTATGCAATCTTAGTAATAATTTCTTTTCTTTTTTGTGAATTTCATTTCTCAAAATCCTTACGATAGGTTCATTCTAAGAAATTCAGTACTAACATAGAATAGATATTTGTAATAAAAGAATTGTTGTTGATCTTTGCTGTATATAATGTTGTTACATATTTAAGGTTTATTTTCTTTACAATCTTGCTATTTTCTTTATTAAATTATATTAGGCCAGCTTTGCAAGCATTCAATTAATTAATCACGCCAAATTTGTGTTCATACCACGTACCGCTGCCCTTCCCGGGTTGCGAACGGTGCATCGTATCTCATGGCGAGCACTGCCAGAGCACGCGGAGCGGCCACGGCACCGTTTAAATTTTTAATTGTTTATATTTTATTTCTCATTAACCGACTGCGCGCTGTGTTAACTTCGCCCTCTGCTCCCCGCGCATTCCGCGAAGGACCGGGCGGTGTCTATTTTAGATGCGGCGACGCAGTTCAATTGTTTATGCAATCTTAGTAATAATTTCTTTTCTTTTTTGTGAATTTCATTTCTCAAAATCCTTACGATAGGTTCATTCTAAGAAATTCAGTACTAACATAGAATAGATATTTGTAATAAAAGAATTGTTGTTGATCTTTGCTGTATATAATGTTGTTACATATTTAAGGTTTATTTTCTTTACAATCTTGTTATTTTCTTTATTAAATTATATTAGCCAGCTTTGCAAGCATTCAATTAATTAATCACGTCAAATTTGTGGTTCAATTACGTACCGCCGCCCTTCCTGGTTGCGAACGGCATCATCTCATGGCGAGCACCGCTGACACGCGGAGCGCCACGGCACCGTTTAAATCTTTAATTGTATTTTTACTTTCACAACCGATTTATATTGCGTCGCCCCTGCCTGCCTCGCTCCTCGCGCCTGCCGCGAAGGACTGGGGCCCCAAGCGATATCTATTTTTAGATGCGGCGACGCAGTCCAATTGTTTATGTTATCGTATTGATTAATTAGAACAGATACTGTATATAGATAAATAATTGTTGTTTTTGCAGCATATAATGTCGTCATATATTTATGTTTATTTTCTTTACGATCATATTATTTACCATTTATTAAATTGTAGTAGGCCAGCTTTGTAAATACCTTAATTATGTCAAACTAATGTTTAAGCATATGGCACATGCCACCGACATTCCCGGGCCGCGAACGATGTCCGTATTCAACTGCGAGCATCGCCGCCTCGGGTGTGACTGTGGCATGGTCGAAATTGTTCTTTTCGCTTACAAATTATTTTAAATCTATTCCACAACCGATGCTGCACCCTCAGGTAATTGGCCCTGCCCCTGCGCGCATTCCGCGAAGGGACTGGGGCTCAAGCGGTGTCTATTTTAGATGCGGCACATCGGCTTAATTGTTTAAATTAACGCAGTTATTATCTTTGTAGTTCTTTTTCTCAACCTAATAATCTAGCTTTAAGAAATTAGCGTTAATATAGAATAACAGATACCTATATATAAAATGATTGTTCTTGCTTTATATAAGAAATTTATGTTAATTATTTTGTGCATTTCGCCTGTTCTAAATTCTAAAGATAATTCTAGCTTTTAGCAATTAACAACGGATATCTGTATATATACAATTGTTCTTTAGCCGTACATCTACAAATAGTATTAAGCATATGGCACTGCACTGCCAGTTTCACTCCCCAGCTGCGAATTCATTGTAACAAATAGGCGAGCATCGTAGCGTGGTAGTGACCACGGTCTCTATTTTATTCATGTTTAAATTTTGTTCCCAATAAACCGGATAGAGCAATGCCCCCTGCGCCGCGCCTCGCTCCTCGAGCGTGCGCCGGCGGTATGGAGAAAAGCGTACTTTTGTCACGCCGTGGGTCTATTTTTAGCCACTGTGAAGCACTTGCATGTGTGCGTTTAATTTTGTTTAAGGAATATTGTATTATATTATTCGTTGCGCATGCATCTTTACTTTTACTTTATATATTCTAAGTGTAAAATTATAGTGTAAGAATAGGTTAAAACATTTGATTTAACATTTGTAAATGTAATTAATTATTTACATAGTAAACTTCTGTGTTAGTAATAAGAACATTTAGTCGAGCGTCTTCGAGATCGAACTCCTCCGGAACAAGTACCAATAGAAGTCGTATTCTCACGAAGGATACATTATTTTCTTTATTCGGGACACACTTATATATATATACTTGCTTATTCAACACTAATTTAACCGTACAGTACTTCTGTATGGTTAGTGGTATGAGACTAGGTAGTACAACCTGTATCCATTAGCAGTTGTACACTCCACGTCTCAAAGAATCATTAAGATATTATTTTATATAAATACTGTAAAGCCAACTTTTATTACATTAATGCATAAACTAGTCAATAACGGCCATCGGGGAAAGTAAAACCTCTGGTGGAATATATGGGGATATAACCTAGGCAGAAACGTATCAAATAGCGTTCTGCCAGGAAACATACTCCCCAAACAAGCGAAACAAATAGTTAATAATTACATATAAACATATTATCCAATTAGAATTAAAATTGTTCCAATATGATTAAACATAAGATTAAGAAAAAAAAACCTAACCTAACCTAACCTAACCTAACCTAACCTAACCTAACCTAACCTAACCTAACCTAACCTAACCTAACCTAACCTAACCTAACCTAACCTAACCTAACCTAACCTAACCTAACCTAACCAACCTAACCAACTCAACCAAACCCCAACTCAACTCCAATCCCAATCCCAACTCAACCTAACCTAACCTAACCTAACCTAACCTAACCTAACCTAACCTAACCTAACCTAACCTAATCCCACCAACCTAACCTAACCTAACCTAACCTAACCTAACCTAACCTAACCTAACCAAACCTAACCTAACCTAACCTAACCTAACCTAACCCAACCTAACCTAACCTAACCTAACCTAACCTAACCTAACCTAACCTAACCTAACCTAACCTAACCTAACCTAACTCAGTCCGCGCTCGCGTTCTCGCACCGTACGCAAAGGCATTGAAGCGCTCCGTGTTTAAAAAATCACGAAAGTGGGTAATGCCTTTAGTGAAACAGACGTATTATATATTAAAAGACGCAGAAAAGTGTGAACAATGTGATGGTGTAGTTTTATTAACAATTTATTTACTTTTAAACCCATTTTGGGTGAAAAACAGTTTTCAAACACACTGTGCGGAGTTGTAAACTTCAATCGCGTGCGGCACTCCGATCTGAACGCGATGACCCTTATTTTTGTGTTATGGATAGGACCACCTACCTATCCTTCTGTGTTTCAAATCTCAGATTTTCTGAACAATAGTTTTGGGTTACAGACTATTTTTCGTTAATAGGACTCCTACAGTTTACGTACTCTTTAAATTTTCTTAAGACTTTTTGCCATTAATATTAGTGTTTAATTATATTTTAAAGCAGTGAGACACAAAAAATAGTTTGTATTATAAAACTTTTATATTAGGGGCCGCTCTCCCCGCAAATTAATGCTTTGCCGATAGCGATGTCGAGTAAGACGACAGCAGCGGACCTTCCCGCCTCTACCGGCGGGGTGGAGGAGTCTGTGATGTAGACACGTTCTGCTGCTGTCTACAAACCTCACCGGAATGCATAAACAAAGCCGTGACTGAGGGAATCGGTCACGGCAGCAACAAGCTGCCTTATTACTTGGCCGCGACGGAGATTCGTCGATGCGGCTTTCACAAGTTGGCTAGCATCACCGATGCAGCAACCACACCCGCTTCACACCTATCGACAGCGACTTAAAGGCTGACATCGTGGCCTGTGTGCGTGACGAGATGGCCAAGTTCATAGCAGATCCCCAGCGCAGCTCCAGCAGACTCGACTACGTCATACGCCCAGGTCAAAAATGACTGGCCGCACTCCAGCGACTCAGGGCGGTGGCGCCACAGTTTTCAATACGCCTGCACTAATTACCTGCGACCAAGCCCGCCATCATCGTGGAGCATGGCTGAGACTAAAACCAGGCAAGAGGTGATACAAGCCTTTAAGAAGAACATTACGTACCGCGAATCTCTCATACGCACCGGTATCGCATCCAAGCTGTGTCGAATAATAAATTGCGGATCAACCATACTACGGACTCAGAGGGATGATACGTTACTGCGGTTAAAAAGAGTTGATCAGAAATTAAGGCTGAACCTGTCCGCAGACTTAGGCCCGTTAATAATGAAAGGCATTCAAAGACACTTTGCGGAAGATCCTTCGCCATCATAAAGGTTCAAAACACTGAACTCGGCGAGATAATCGGCAGCGAACCTGGAGAATTTAAAACTACGATTCAAGCGCAATAATAAAACCAGAATTTATACAACGCAGTTCTGTTAGCGGAACCGAAGGTGTACAGGAAAAATGGTGGATATGGCAAGGATTGCCGTAGACCATCAGAAGATCCACGTTGCCAGCTTCCATTCCTCCAGTGCCATAAATGCCTGCACCGGGCATATGCGTTCCCACTGTACAGCGGGCTGTGAGCCCTGTTCCCATTGTGCCAGCACTGACCATCAAGTCGCTTGAGTGCTCCAAGTAAAGACACTCCAAATGCAGCGAAATGTGTCAATTGTTGCCTATAATGATAAGTTCAAAACAGCCATATAAACTACACCGCGAACTCTCAATGTCCTGCCCACGCTTGCGGGCCATGAGAGAGAGTCGACAACAGAGTAGACTACGAGCGTAGGTCCTCTCACGGTCAGCGACGATTGGAGCAGCTTTTCAATTTTTATATTTAAATTTTTACCACTTTATACAACCTGGGTCACATACTATTTTTATATCTACAAGCTTCATGTCATTCATCATACATTAAATTGCCTCAATTAACCATGTTTAATTTGTGCCATGTAATGTGCCGCCGCCCTTCCTGATGCGAACGGTGCACCGCATCTAACGGCTAGCACCGCTGAAGTTGGGTGGAGCGCCACGGCACCGTTTAAATTTCTTAATTGTTTATATTTTTACTTTTACAACCGACTGCGTCGTGTCGCTCTCGTTCTCTGCCCTGCTCCCCGCGCATTCCGCGAAGGATCGGGGCCTCAAGCGGTGTCTATTTTAGCGCAGCGACGCGGTTCAATTGAGTTTATGTATTCTTAGTAATAATTTATTTCTTCTTTGTACTACTTTTCAAAATCCTTATGATAGCCCTTAGCTCTACGAAATTAGTACTAATATAAAATGATGAAATCGTTTTGCTGTTTGGTACGTTGTCATATATTTATGTTTATTTTCGCCAATCTTGCTATTTTTCTTTTATTAAATTATATTAGGCCAGCTTGGCAAGCAGTCAATTTAACCGAATCGCTAACTGGTATCTATTTACGCCGCCGCCCTTCCCGGGTTGCGAACGCGCATCGTATCCTTTGCTTTTTGGCGAGCAATTCCCGCCGATTGCGGGATCGGCCACGGCACAGCTTAAACTTTTAATCGCTTCGTCTTAATGTGCTTCATTCCTACTTTCACAACCGATGGCGCGCTGCGTCACTCTGCCTCGTGCCCCGTCTCGCGCCCGCCATGACCGGGGCCGCAAGCGATGTCTATTTTTAGATGTGCGGCGACGCATTCCTATTGTTAATGTTTGCAGTTATTATTTCGCAATTCTCAAAATCCTAAGATAGGGTCTGGCCAGCAATTAAACACTAATTTAGTATGGTGGTACTTGTACAATAAATAAATAATTGTTCTTTTGCATTATATAATGTCGTCAGCGTATTTATGTTTATTCTTCTTTTTTCTATTTATTTACTACAACCGGTAGGCCAGATTTGTAAATACATCTACCATTTAATTGCGTCAAACTCGTGTTCAAGATATGGAATATGCCGCCGACATCTCGGCCATGAACGACGCCTGTATTTTTACTGCGAGCATCGCCGCCGGGGAGTGGCCGTGGCATGGTTTAAATTGTCCATCGCTCCTTATAACTTGTTATTGCTGCGACTGTTAGCGCACCGCGCCTCCTTCATGTCTTCGTCCTTCCAGCTCCCGCGCACATGACGCGTCGGGACCGTGACCTCTGCGTTTAATTTTAGATACGGCGACGTAGTTCAATTGTTCAAGCACGTAGTAATTATTTCTTTTCTTTAGTAACTCTTTTCTAAATCCTAATGTTGGGTCTAGCTTAAGGAATTAGCACTAATTTAGAATAGATACTTGTATACATAACTGCTCTTTGCATTATATAATGTTGTTATACTTATGTTTATTTTTACGATTATACATTCTACCATTGGCTAAACTTACAGTAGGCCATCTCCAAAATATTTTAACCACCAAGCATTTAAATTTGAGTCTAAGCACGTGCCGCCGCCCTTCCCGGGTTGCGAACAGTGCATCGCATCTGACTGGCGAGCACCGCTGAGCGTGCGGGATGGCCTTCGCGCCATTTCAAAATTTACCTGTACAAATTTTGTTCCCACAATCGACAGAGCACCGCGCTCCCCTGCGCCGCGCCTTCCTGCCTCGAGTGTAAGCCATGGCGGAGAAAGCGCGTGGCCTTGTCACGCCGTGGGTCTATTTTAGCCACTGTGAAGCACTTCTGTACGTGTGCGTTTAATTTGTTTAAGGAGTTTTGTATTATATTATCTGTTGAAGCGCATGCATCTTTACTTTTACTTTATATTCTATGCAAAATTATAGTGTAAGAATAGGTTAAAACATTTGATTTAATATTTGTAAATGTAATTAATATTTAAGATAGAAACTTTCTGTGTTAGTAATAAGAACATTTAGTCGAGCGTCTGAGATTCTCGATTTCGAGAAATGCGGCTTCAATAGAAGTCGTATTCCCAGTTCAGCTGATACAATTATTTTCTTTATTCGGGACAAACTTACATATATATCGCTTGCTTATTCTATAATTAATTTAACTGTACAGTAATTTGCAGGAGCCATATGAGACTAGTACAACCTGTGATTCATTAGCAGTTGTACAATTCTATTGCCTCACGAATCATAGTTAATATTTTATTTTTACGTAATTACTGCAAAGCCAACTTTTATTATACATGTATAAAAATAATAAACGGCCCCCGGGAAAGTAAAATCTCGGTGGAATATATGGGAGCAGAATCTAGGCAGAAACGTATCAAATAGCGTTCTGCCAGAAAACATACTCCCCGCTAAGCGAAACAAATAGTTAATATCATATGCCATATTATCCAATAAGAATTAAAATGCTTCAATATGATTAAACATAAGATTAAGAAAAAAAAAAAAAAAAAAAAAAAACCCAACTCTAACCTAACCTAACCTAACCTAACCTAACCTAACCTAACCTAACCTAACCTAACCTAACCTAACTCTAACCCAACCTAACCTAACCTAACCTAACCCAATCCCAACCTAACCTAACCTAACCTAACCTAACCTAACCTAACCTAACCTAACCTAACCTAACCTAACCTAACCTAACTCCAACTCCAACCTAACCTAACCTAACCTAACCCAACCTGCAACCTAACCTAACCTAACCTAACCTAACCTAACCTAACCTAACCAACCTAACCTAACCTAACCTAACCCAACCTAACCTAACCTAACCTAACCCATCCCAACCTAACCTAACCTAACCTAACCTAACCTAACCTAACCCAACCTAACCTAACCTAACCTAACCCAATCCCAACCTAACTCCAACCTAACCTAACCTAACTCAACCTAACCTAACCTAATCCCAACTCTAACCTAACCAAAACTCCCCCATCCGGCTGGAGCATATGAGTTTGAGGTTCATGAGTTTGATAAACCAAGACCAAGTCGATTGCCAAAACAACCAAACAATCAGAATATATACGACGGCAGTAAAATTGACGGCGGGTCGGAGCAGCGCTGTCCCTATGGAACAAACAGCTGAGATCAAAGCCGTCAAGTTGAAACTGTCACCGTACTGCACGGTATACCAGGCTGAACTTCTGGCCATATGTACAGCCACTAAGATGATCCTTCTGACACGCCAGGAAACTAGTTTTGCATATGCAGCGACTCGAGATCTGCACTGAGACGGTCATTAATAACGCATCCACAACATCTTGCCGTACAATCTGCAAACATAAAGGCTGCCAACTCCAGAATAAGGATATATCCTTGTTTTGGATCAAGGCGCATGCCGGATTGGAAGGCAACGAAAGAGCTGATAAATTGGCAAAAGAGGCAGCAAACAAATTAAAACAAAGCCCAACTATGACCTCTTCCCGGTTTCATTTGTCAAACGACAGATTCGTGAGAGGTCGCTTGAGGAATGGAACCGAAGATGAGACAAGTCAAACAGCCTCAACAACTAAGATCTTCCTGCCGCACGCGGCTAATGCATATATGATTGTGAGAGATTGAACTCACCGGTGTACTGACACAGGGTGTTGACAGGGCACGGCGGGTTTTCCGAGTATTTGCATAAATCGTCGCAAGGAGAGCTCTGCGTGCGCCTGTGGCGACGATATGCGGGAAAGTGTGATACACCTTATCACAGAATGTCCCATGTACAGCAGAGAGAGAATGGATATGAGATAGAATTAGAAATAAAATAAGCAAAAATAATATACACGAAATTATTAGAAATAAGGAATCTAGGATAAGTTTATTAGTTTTGTAAATATATAGCCAGCAGCAATAAATAAGAATAAATAAATAATAATAGTTACATATACACTTATATATAATAATAATAATAAGAAAAAAAAAAAAAAAAAAAAAAAAAATTATAATAATAAAAAAAAAAAAAAATATATAAAGAAATAGAAGAATAGAAAATATAAATTTATATTTAACTATAGCGATAACGAAAATTACATATAGATGCATAATAAGTACATAGGTATTAAGGAAAGATAGAAATTGTAATTTATAAGAAGAAATGTTTATTTTAAAAAGTTGATATGTAAATATTAAGTTTGACATATATAAAATGATAAAAGCATTAAAAGTCCCTGACGATACATTGTGATATATGCGAGACCCTATGAAATGGGGTCACTATATAAAAAAAAAAAAAAAAAAACTCTAACTCTAACCTAACTTAACTCTAACCTAACTCTAACCTAACTCTAACCTAACTTAACTCTAACTCTAACTCTAACCTAACTCTAATCCTAACTCTAATCCTAACTCTAACCTAACCTAACCTAACCTAACTCTAACTCTAACCTAACTCAACTTAACTCTAACTTAACTCTAACTCTAA
>JAGSMU010000447.1:0-25979 GCA_029286865.1 Teinopalpus imperialis | reverse complement strand
CTTAATCCTAACAATATATAAAGAAATAGAAGAATAGAAAATATAAATTTATATTTAACTATAGCGATAACGAAAAATTACATATAGATGCATAATAAGTACATAGGTATTAAGGAAAGATAGAAATTGTAATTTATAAGAAGAAATGTTTATTTTAAAAGTTGATATGTAAATATTAAGTTTGACATATATAAAATGATAAAAGCATTAAAAGTCCCTGACGATACATTGTGATATATGCGAGACCCTATGAAATGGGTCACTATATAAAAAAAAAAAAAAAAAAACTCTAACTCTAACCTAACTTAACTCTAACCTAACTCTAACCTAACTCTAACCTAACTTAACTCTAACTCTAACTCTAACCTAACTCTAATCCTAACTCTAATCCTAACTCTAACCTAACCTAACCTAACCTAACTCTAACTCTAACCTAACTCAACTTAACTCTAACTTAACTCTAACTCTAACTTAATCCTAACTCTAACTCTAACCGGTTTCAAAGAAAAAGTCGATTTTTCCTAATTCTGTGTGTTTTTCTTACAGGTTTTACCTTATTCGATGCTTGTGAACTGGGACCGACCGCCGAGAGCAAAAACAGCACGAAAAAGGAAGAAACAAAAACGTTTAGAAATCCATTAAAATTACGTAAGCATAAAACCGAAGGTAAGCGATTATAACTAGAAATGGCCTGAATGTGGCACGAGAACGGTAAGCCCGCGATTAGACTACACAAATACTACAAGAAAAAACTGTTTGGAGATACTATGGACTTAACGAGGATATAGTGATTTCTATAAAACAGGGCTGTACCACTATAACGCGGTTTCAAAGAAAAGTCAATTTTTTTCCTAATTTCAGTCTTTTTCTTTCCAGGTTTCATTGATTCAACGGTTGTGGACCGGGACTGACCTTACCCAGAGCAAAACCAGCACGAAAACGAGGAAATAATTTTTTACAAGCGCAATAAAATTCACGTAAATATAAAACTGAAGGTGTTGATTATAACTTAGAAATGAACTGAATGTGCACGAGAACGGTGTCTAATGATTAGACTACACAAATACTACAAGAAAACTGTTTGGAGATACCATGGACTTCTAATAACGAGAGGATATAGGTGATTTCCTATAAAACAGGGCTGTATCAATTGTAACACGGTTTCAAAGAAAAAGTCGATTTTTCCAATTTCAGTCTTTTCTTTCCAGGTTTCGCTTGATTCAACGGTTGTGACCGGACTGACCACCCAGAGCAAAACCAGCACGAAAAGAGGAAATAATTTTTTTACAAGTGCACAAAATTACGTAAATATAAAACTGAAGGAAAGGATTATAACTAGAAATGAACTGAATGCGGCACGAGAACGGTGTCTAATGATTGTGAATTTACACAAATACTACAAGAAAAAACTGTTTGAGATACTATGGACTTAATAACGAGGGGATATAGGTGATTTCCTATAAAACAGGGTTTTACCAATAGTGGTATAGACCACGGTTTCAAAGAAAAAGTCGATTTTTTCCTAATTCTGTGTTTTTCTTACAGGTTTTACCTGATCTTGATGCTTGTGAACTGGGACTGACTCGGCCGAGAGCAAAAACAGCATCGAAAAGGAAGAAACAAAATGTTTAGGAATTCCATTAAAATTACGTAAGTATAAAACTGAAGGTAAGCGATTATAACTAGAAATGGCCTGAATGCGGCACGAGAACGGTGTCTCATGATTGACTCACACAAATACTACAAGAAAAAACTGTTTGAGATACTATGGCCCTTTAATAACGCGAGGATATAGGTGATTTCATAAAACAGGGCTTACCACTAAAACTCGGTTTCAAAGAAAAAGTCGATTTTTTCCTAATTCTCAGTCTTTCCAGGTTTCGCTTGATTCAACGGTTGTGACTGACCGACCTACCCAGATAAAACCAGCACGAAAACGAGGAAATAATTTTTTACATAAGTGCAATAAAATCATGTAAATATAAAACTGAAGGTAAAGTTGATTATAACTAGAAATGAACTGAATGCGGCACGAGAACGGTGTCTAATGATTAGGGACTACAAATACTACAAGAAAACTGTCGGAGATACTATGGACTTCATTAACGAGGAGGATATAGGTGATTTCCTATAAAACAGGGCTGTATCACTATAACGCGGCTTCAAAGAAAAAGTCGATTTTTCCTAATTTCAGTCTTTTCTTTCCAGGTTTCGCTTGATTCAACGGTTGTGGACCGGGACCGACCTACCCAGAGCAAACCCAGCACGAAAACGAGAGGAAATAATTTTTACGCGCAATAAAATTACGTAAATATAAAACCGAAGGTGCTGGGATTATAACTAGAAATGCAACCGAATGCGGCACGAGAACGGTGCCCAATGATTAGACTACACAAATACTACAAGAAAACCATTTGAGATACTATGGACTTAATAACGAGAGGATATAGGCAGGATTTCCTATAAAACAGGGCTTTACCTAATAGTGGTATAGACCACGGTTTCCAAAGAAAAAGTCGATTTTTTCCTAATTCTGTGTGTTTTTCTTACAGGTTTTACCTGATTCGATGCTTGTGAACTGGGACTGGACTGGCCGAGAGCAAAAACAGCACGAAAAAGGAAGAAACAAAAATGTTTAGAATTCCATTAAAAATTACGTAAGTATAAAAATCAGTGTGTTGATTATAACTAGAAATGGCCTGAATGCGGCACGAGAACGGTAGTCTCCAAGATTAGACTACACAAATACTACAAGAAAAAACTGTTTGGAGATTTCATGGCCTTAATAACGCGAGGATATAGGTGATTTCCTATAAAACAGGGCTGGGCTTTACCACTAAAACTCGGCTTCAAAAGAAAAAAGTCGATTTTTTCCTAATTCTCAGTCTTTCTTTCCACGCTTTGATTCAACGGTTGTGGACTGGACTGACCTACCCAGAGCAAAACCAGCACGAAAAACGAGGAAATAATTTTTTACAAGTGCAATAAAATTACGTAAAATATGTGTAAAACTGAAGGTAAGCGATTATAACTAGAAATGAACTGAATGCGGTGACGAGAACGTGTCTAATGATTAGACTACAAATACTACAAGAAAAAACTGTTTGGAGATACTATGGACTAATAACGAGAGGATATAGTGGATTTCCTATAAAACAGGGCTGTATCACTATAACGCGGTTTCAAAGAAAAAGTCGATTTTTCCTTTTACCTCAGTCTTTTCTTTCCAGGTTTCGCTTGATTCAACGGTTGTGGACCGGGACTGACCTACCCAGAGCAAACCCAGCACGAAAACGAGGAAATAATTTTTTACAAGTGCAATAAAATTACGTAAATATAAAACCGAAGGTAAGCTACTGCGTAACTAGAAATGAACTGAATGCGGCACGAGAACGGTAGTCTAATGATTAGACTACAAATACTACAAGAAAAAACTGTTTGAGATAATTATGACTCTAATAACGAGAGGATATAGGTGGGATTTCCATAAAACAGGGTTTTACCAATAGTGGTATAGACCACGGTTTCAAAGAAAAGTCGATTTTTTCCTAATTCTGTGTGTTTTTCTTATTATATTTTAATTATTCGATGCTTGTGAACTGGGACTGACCGGCCGAGAGAGCAAAAAACATAATGAAAAAGCGAAGAAACAAAAATGTTAAGAATTCCATTAAAAAATTACGTAAGTATAAAACTGAAGGTAAGCTGATTATAACTAGAAATGGCCTGAATGCGGCACGAGAACGGTGTCCTGCGACAGGACTACACAAATACTACAAGAAAAACTGTTTGGAGATACCGCGACCCCATTAACGCGAGGATATAGGTGATTTCCTATAAAACAGGGCTTTACCACTAAAACTCGGTTTCCAAAGAAAAAGCCGATTTTCCACTCTCAGTCTTTTCCGCGGTTTCGTTTTGATTTAACGGCTATTGTAGACCGACTGACCTACCCAGAGCAAAACCAGCACGAAATACGAAGAAATAAAATTTTTACAAGTACAGTTCATGTAATTAGCAAAACTAAAACAACAGATTAGAATCCAGAAATGGCCGAAATGCGGCGAAAGATGAGTATCTAATGATAAGGTTAAACGAATGCTAAAACAGGGCTTTAACAAACTCGGTTTCAAAGAAAAAGCCGATTTTTCCAATTCTCAGCCTTTCTTCCAGGTTTCGCTTGATTCAACGGCCAGACCGGGACTGACCTACTCCAGAGCAAAACCAGCACGAAAACGAGGAAATAAATTGTTTTACAAGTGCAATAAAATTACGTAAATATAAAACTGAAGGAAAGCGATTATAACTAGAAATGAACTGAATGCGGCACGAGGAACGGCAGGCCTAATGATTGACTCAATACAAATAATACAAGAAAAACTGTTTGGAGATAATTATGGACTTAATAACGAGAGGATATAGGTATTCCTAAAAAAACAGGGCTGTACCACTATAACGCGTTTTCAAAGAAAAAGTCGATTTTTTCCTAATTCTCTGTCTTTCTCTTTTCCAGGTTTCGCTTGATTCAACGGTTGTGACCGGGACTGACCTACCCAGAGCTAAACCAGCACGAAATACGAAGAAATAAAATTTTTACAAGTGCAATAAAATTCACGTAATTATGAAACTAAAAATACCAGATTAGAATTAGAAATGGCCGAAATGCGGCGCAAGATGAGTATCTAACGATAAGGTTAAACGAATGCCAAAACAGGGCTGTACTCCACTATAACGCGTTTTCAAAGAAAAAAAGTCGATTTTTTCCTAATTCTCAAGTCTTTTCTTTCCAGGTTTCGCTTGATTCAACGGTTGTGGACGGGCTGACTTCCAACGAGCCAAAACCAAAGCACGAAATACGAAGAAATAAAAATTTTGCTAAGTGCAATAAAATTACGTAATTATAAAACTAAAAATAACAGATTAGAACTAGAAATGGCCGAAATGCGGCGCAAGATGAGTATCTAACGATAAGGTTAAACGAATGCTACAATAAAAAACAAATTTGACTGTTTGAGATCTTAATATACAAAGATATCGATGAATTCCTATAAAACAGGACATCACTAATACACCTTGGTTTCAAAGAAAAAGTCGATTTTTCTAATTCTGTGTGTTTTTCTTGCTATGGTTTTACCTGGATTCGATGCTTGTGAACTGGGACTGACCGGCTGAGAGCAAAACAGCACGAAAAAGGAAGAAACAAAAATGTTTAGAATTCCATTAAAACTACGTAAGTATAAAACTGAAGGTAAGCGATTATAACTAGAAATGGCCTGAATGCGGCACGAGAACGGTGTCTAATACCAGACTTCAAATAATTACAAGAAAAACTGTTTGGAGATTACTCATGGACTTAATAACGAGAGGATATAGTGATTTCCCATAAAAATATGGGCTGTACCACTATAACGCGGTTTCAAAGAAAAAGTCGATTTTTTCCTAATTCTCAGTCTTTTCTTTCCAGGTTTCGCTTGATTCAACGGTTGTGGATCGGGACTGACCTACCCAGAGCAAAACCAGCACGAAAAACGAGGAAATAAAAATTTTTACAAGTGCAATAAAATTACGTAAATATAAAACTGAAGGAAAGCGATTATAACTAGAAATGAACTGAATGCGGCACGAGAACGGTGTCTAATGATTAGACTACACAAATAATACAAGAAAAACTGTTTGAGATAATTTCATGGACTTCTAATAACGAGGGGATATAGGTGGATTTCCTATAAAACAGGGCTTTACCAATAGTGGTATAGACCACGGCTCAAAGAAAAGTTCACTTTTCCTCAATTCTGTGTGTTTTTCTTACAGGTTTTACCTTGATCTGATGCTTGTGAACTAGGACTGACCGGCCGAGAGCAAAACAGCACGAAAAAGGAAGAAACAAAAATGTTTGTGAATTCCATTAAAATTACGCAAGCATAAACTGAAGGTAAGTAAGCGATTATAACTAGAAATGGCCTGAATGCGGCACGAGAATGGTGTCTCATGATTAGACTACACAAAACTACAAGAAAAAACTGTTTGGAGATACTATGGATCTCTAATAACGCGAGGATATAGGTGATTTCTAAAAACAGGGCTTTACCACTATAACTCGGTTTCAAAGAAAAAGTCGATTTTTTCCTAATTCTCAGTCTTTTCTTCCACATTCTCGCCTGATTCAAAGGTTGTGGACTGGACTGACCCATCCAGAGCAAAACCAGCACGAAAACGAAGAAATAAAATTTTTACAAGTGCAATAAAATTCACGTAATTATAAAACTAAAAACAACAGATTAGGAACTGAAATGGCCAAAATGCGGCGCAAGGATGAGTATCTAACGATAAGGTTAAACGAATGCCAAAACAGGGCTTTACCACTATAACTCCGTTTCAAAGAAAAAAGTCGATTTTTTCCTAATTCTCAGTCTTTCTTCCACATTTTCCTTATTCAAAGGTTGTGACCGGGACTGACCCATCCAGAGCAAAACCAGCACGAAAACGAAGAAATAAAATTCTTAAGGCGCAATAAAACTACGCAATTATAAAACTAAAAACAACAGATTAGAATCCAGAAATGGCCGAAATGCGGCGCAAGATGAGTATCTAACGATAAGGTTAAACGAATACCGCTAAAACAGGGCTTCTTACTCATAAAACTCGCTGGTCAAAGAAAAGTCGATTTTTCCAATTTCCAGCCTTTTCCTTCCAGGTTCTGCTTGATTCAACGTGGTTGTGGGCCGGGACTGACCTACCCAGAGCTGCTAAACCGTCGAAATACGAAGAAAAATTTTTACAAGGTAATAAAATTACGTAACTTTACAAAAACTAAAAATAACGGATTAGAACTAGAAAGCTGCAGCGCGCAAGATGGCGGTCTAACGATAAGGTTAAACAAACGCTAAAACAGGGCTTTACCACTCAAAAACTCGGTTTCAAAGAAAAGTCGATTTTTTCCTAATTCCTCAGTCTTTCTTTCCAGGTTTCGCTTGATTCAAGGTTGTGGGACTGACTTCGACCTTACCCAGAGCTAAACCAGCACGAAATACGAAGAAATAAAAATTTTTACAAGTGCAATAAAATTACGCAATTATAAAACTAAAAATAACAGATTAGAATCCAGGAATGGCCGAAATGGCGCAAGATGAGGTCAAACGATAAGGTTAAACGAATGCTACAATAAAAACAAATTGGACTGTTTGGAGATTCTAATAATAAAAGATATCGGACCTTTAGCAAAACAGGACATCACCATCAAGCACTCGGTTTCAAAGAAAAGTCGATTTTTCTTAATTCTGCGTGTTTTTCCTTACAGGTTTTACCTGATTCGATGCTTGTGAACTGGGACTGACCGGCCGAGATAAAAACAGCACGAAAAAGGAAGAAACAAAATGTTTAGAATCGCATTAAAAATTACGTAAGTATAAAACTGAAGGTAAGCGATTATAACTAGAAATGGCCTGAATGCGCACGTGAACGGTGTCTAATAATTACACAAATACTACAAGAAAAACTGTTTGGAGATACTATGACTTAATAACGAGAGGATATAAGTGATTTCCTATAAACAGGGCTGTACCACTATAACGCGGTTTCCAAAGAAAAGTCGATTTTTCCTAATTCTCGCCCTTTTCTTTCCAGGTTTCGCTTGATTCAACGGTTGTGGACCGACCGACCTACCCAGAGCAAAACCAGCACGAAAACGAGGAAATAATTTTTAAGGCGCAAATAAAATACGTAAATATAAAACCGAAGGAAAGCGATTATAACTAGAAATGAACTGAATGCGGTATCGAGAACGGTGTCTAATAATTAGACTACACAAATACTTCATAAGAAAAAAACTGTTTGAGATACTTGCGGGACTTATTAACGAGAGGATGGTAAGGTGGACGGCAAAACAGGCCATCACTATAACGCGGTTTCAAAGAAAAGTCGATTTTTCCTAATTCTCAGTCTTTCTTCCAGGTTTCGCCTTGATTCAATGGTTGTGACCGACCATCCTACTCCAGAGCAAAATCAGCACGAAAACGAGTGAAAATTTTTACACGTGCACAAAACAAGGCAAATATAAAACTGAAGGTAAGCTGATTATAACTAGAAATGAACTGAATGCGGCACGAGAACGTGTCTAATGATTAGACTACACAAATACTACAAGAAAAACTGTTTGAGACATTCATGGACTTAATAACGAGGATATAGGTGGATTTCTATAAAACAGGGCTTTACCAATAGTGGTATAGACCACGGTTTCAAAGAAAAGTCGATTTTTCCTAATTCTCAGTCTTTTCTTTCCAGGTTTCTGGCTTGATTCAACGGTTGTGGACCGGGAATTGACCCATCCAGAGCAAAACCAGCACGAAAACGAAGAAATAAAATTTTTACAAGTGCAATAAAATTACGTAATTATAAAACTAAAAACAACAGATTAGGAACTAGAAATGGCCGAAATGCGGCGCAAGATGAGTATCTAACGATAAGGTTAAACGAATGCCAAACAGTGCTTTACCACTAAAACTCGGTTTCAAAGAAAAAGCCGATTTTTCCGTAATTTCAGTCTTTTTTCCTTCCAGGTTTCGCTTGATTCAACGGTTGTGGGCCGGGACTGACCTACCCAGAAGCCAAACCACAGCACGAAATACGAAGAAATAAAATTTTACAAGTGCAATAAAATTACGTAATTATAAAACTAAAATAACGGATTAGAACTAGAAATGGCCGAATGCGGCGCAAGATGAGTATCTAACGATAAGGTTAAACGAATGCTAAAACAGGGCTTTTACCACTAAAACTCGGTTTCAAAGAAAAAGTCGATTTTTCCTAATTCCTCAGTCTTTCTTCCACATTTCGCCTTATTCAAAGGTTGTGGACTGACTGACCCATCCAGAGCAAAAAACCAGCACGAAAACGAAGAAATAAAATTTTACAAGTGCAATAAAATTACGTAATTATAAAACCAAAAATAACAGATTAGAACTAGAAATGGGCTGAGAAATGCGGCGTAAGATGAAATATTCGATAAGATTAAAACGAATTCAAGAATAAAAAACAAATTTGGAATTTGTTTGAGACTTAATAATAGAGATATCGGTGAATTCCTATAAAACAGGACATCACCACTACACCTCGGTTTCAAAGAAAAAGCTCTGATTTTTCCTAATTCTGTGTGTTTTTCTTACAGGTTTTACTCCATCTGGATTTGTGAACTGGGACTGACTGCCGAGAGCAAAACAGCACGCAAAAAGGAAGAAACAAAATGTTTTGTAGAATTCCATTAAAATTACGTAAGTATAAAACTGAAGGTAAGCGGGATTATAATTCAGAAATGGCCTGAATGCGGCACGAGAACGGTGTCTCATGATTAGACTACACAAAACTACAAGAAAAAACTGTTTGGAGATACTATGGACTTACAACGCTGAGGACATAGGTGATTTCCTAAAAACAGGGCTTTACCACTATAACCTCGTTTCAAAGAAAAAGTCGATTTTTCCTAATTCTCAGTCTTTTTCTTTCCAGGTTTCTGCTTGATTCAACGGTTGCGGGACTGGACTGACCTACCCAGAGCTAAACCAGCATCGAAATACGAAGAAATAAAATTTTAAGGCGCACAAAATTACGTAATTATAAAACTAAAATAACAGATTAGAACTAGAATGGCCGAAATGCGGCGCAAGATGAGTATCTAACGATAAGGTTAAACGAATGCTAAAACAGGGCTGTACCACTATAACGTTTTCAAAGAAAAAGTCGATTTTTCCTATAATTTCGTCTTTCCAGGTTTCGCTTGATTCAACGGTTGTGGACCGGGACTGACTCCACCCGCGATTTCAAAACCGAAATACGAAGAAATAAAATTTTGCCAAGTGCAATACAAAATTACGTAATTATAAAACTAAAAAAATAACAGACAGAACTAGAATGGCCGAAATGCGCCGCAAGATGAGTATCTAACGATAAGGTTAAACGAATGCTACTAAAAACAAATTTGACTGTTTGAGATTCTAATATTGAAGATATCGGCAATTCCCTATAAAACAGGACATCACCACTACACCTCGGTTTCAAAGAAAAAGTCGATTTTTTCTAATTCTGTGTGTTTTACAGGTTTTACCTGGATTCGATGCTTGTGAACTGGGACTGACCGGCCGAGAGCAAAATGTTAATGAAAGAGTGAAGAAACAAAATGTTTAGAATTCCATTAAAATTACGTAAGTGGAGCAAAACTGAAGGTAAGCGATTATAACTAGAATGGCCTGAATGCGGCATCGAGAACGGTGTCTAATAATTAGACTACACAAATACTACAAGAAAAACTGTTTGAGATACTATGGACTTAATAACGAGAGGATATAGGTGATTTCCTATAAAACAGGGCTAAAATTACCATAACGCGGTTTCAAAGAAAAAGTCGATTTTTCCTAATTTCAGTTCTTTCTTCCAGGTTTCGCCTTTGATTCAACGGTTGTGGACTGACTGACCTTACCCAGAGCAAAACCAGCACGAAAAACGAGGAAATAAAATTTTACAAGTGCAATAAAATTACGTAAATATAAAACTGAAGGAAAGCGATTATAATCTAGAAATGAACTGAATGCGGCACGAGAACGGTGTCTAATAATTAGACTACACAAATACTACAAGAAAAAACTGTTTGGAGATACTATGGACTTAATAACAGGATAGTGATTTCCTATAAAACAGGGCTGTATCACTATAACGCGGTTTCAAAGAAAAAGTCGATTTTTCCTAATTCTCAGTCCTTTCTTCCAGGTTCTGATTCAATGGTTGTGGGACTGGGATCATTCCACCCAGAGCAAAACCAGCACGAAAACGAGGAAATAATTTTTTTTACACGCAATAAAATTACGTAAATATAAAACTGCTGCAAGCTGACTATAACCAGAAATGAACTGAATGCGGTATCGAGAACGGCGTTCCAATGATTAGACTACACAACAATTACAAGAAAAACTGTTTGAGATACTGCGGACTTAATAACGAGGGGATATAGGTGATTTCCTATAAAACAGGGGCTTACCAATAGTGGTATAGACCACGGTCAAAGCAAGAAAGTCGATTTTTCCTAATTCTGTGCGTTTTCCTTACAGGTTTCCAATTCCTGATTCGATGCTTTAGAACTGGGACTGACCGGCCGAGAAAACAAAAACAGTACGAAAAAGGAAGAACAAAAATGTTTAGAATCTCCATTAAAATTCGCATACGTAAGTATAAAACTGAAGGTAATCGATTATAATCCAGAAATGGCCTGAATGCGGCACGAGAATGGTGTCCTTCATGATTAGACTACTACCAAAACTACAAGAAAAACTGTTTGGAGATACTATGGACTTAATAACGCGAGGATATAGGTGATTTCAAAACAGGGCTTTACCTAATTATAACTTGCTCTAAAGAAAAAAGTCGATTTTTCCTAATTTCAGTCTTTCTTTCCACATTTCCTCGCCTGATTCAGTATGGTTGTGGACCGACTGACCCATCCAGATAAAACCAGCAATGAAAAACGAAGAAATAAAATTTTTACAAGTGCAATAAAAATTACGTAATTATAAAACTAAAAAACAACAGATAGGAACTAGAAATGACCAATATAAAAAGTGCAAGATGAGTATCTAACGGTTAAACGAATGCTAAAACAGGGCTTCTACCACTATAACCTCGGTTTCCAAAGAAAAGCTCGATTTTTTCCTAATTCTCAGTCTTTTCAAGATTGCCCATTCAAAGTTGCCGTGGACCGACCGACCCATCCAGAGCAAAACCAGCACGAAAACGAAGAAATAAAATTTTTACAAGTGCAATAAAAATTACGTAATTATAAAACTAAAACAACAGATTAGGAACTAGAATGGCCGAAACGCGGCGCAAGATGAGCATCTAACGATAAGGTTAAACGAATGCCAAAACAGGCTTCACCACTCAAACTCGGTTTCAAAGAAAGTCGATTTTTCCTTAATTGGGCCTTCCAGGTTTCGCTTGATTCAACGGTTGTGGGCTGGACTGACTCACCGCAGAGCTAAACCAGCACGAAATGAAGAAATAAAATTTTTACAAGTGCAATAAAAATTACGTAATTATAAAACTAAAATAAACGGATTGTGGGGAACGAAATACTGTCGCGGCGCAAGATGAGTATCTAACGATAAGGTTAAACAATGCTAAAACAGGGCTTTACCATAATTAAAACTCGGTTTCAAAGAAAAAGTCGATTTTTCCACTCTCAGTCTTTCACATTTCTGCCTTATTCAAAGGTTGTAACTGGTACTGACTCCATCCAGAGCAAAACCAGCACGAAAACGAAGAAATAAAATTTTTACAAGCGCAATAAAAATTACGTAATTATAAAACTAAAATAACAGATTAGAACTAGAAATGGCCGAAATGCGGCGTAAGATGAGTATCTTACGATAATATTTAAACGAATTCAAGAATAAAAACAAATTTGACTGCCTGAGATTCTAATATTAGAGATATCGGTGAATCTATAAAACAGGACATCACCACTACACCTCGGTTTCAAAGGAAAAGCCGATTTTTCCTAATTTCACCCTTTCTTTCCAGGTTTCAAATTCGATTCAACGGTTCAACTGACCACCCCGATCCAGAGCAAAACCAGTACGAAAAACGAGGAAATATTTTACAAGTGCAATAAATTACAAAATATAAAACTAGCTGTAAGCGGGATTATAACTAGAAATGGCCTGAAGTGGCACGAGAACGGTAGTCTTATGATTAGACTACACAAATACCATGTAAGAAAACTGCCGATACTATGACGAAGAACGAGATAGGATATAGGATTTTCATAAACCAGGGCTTTTACCAATAGTGGTATAGATAACGGTTTCAAGAAAAAGTCGATTTTTCTTTTCCTAATTCGTGTGTTTTTCTTACAGGTTTTAACTGATTCGATGCTTCTGTGCAATCCGGGACTGACTCGCCGAGGCAAAACAGGTACGAAAAAAGGAAGAAACAAAATGTTTAGGAATTCCAATAAAAATTACGTAATTACGCAAAACTGGAAGGTAAGCGATTATAACTAGAAATCTTTTTTAGTCCTCGAGGAGCATAGCGTCCCGGAAGTGCTCTCCATGCGCCTCCAGCCAGACGAAGATACAACCAATACTTACAGTGCAAGCCATTTAGCATCTCGTATCATCGGCAGTAGTAGTAGAAGTACCAAAAGTGCCAGAAGAAACCGACAGTGCATGTGTACAGACGGGCGCGGGCGGATTACCGCTCCCGTGAAGTGAGTGCGTCACCGCGCACCTGCAAGGACACCTGCGCGTCACCTGCGCGCCCACCGATCCAGCGCGACCCCTGCAGCGCCACACCCGCTCGCCCTCAGAGGCGGCTATTGTATTTCGTTCCGTCGCATTAGGCGACCGACAGGTACTCTCAAATTTAAGCCGCACCCAAGACGCTAGGGATTTTATTGGTATAGTTTTTAGGTTTACACCCCCGCCGCAAAGGCGGCCAATAAATCGGTTTTTTATCGCGGACGGCCTTAAGCCCCAAAGCGAAATAGCGATGGACGCCAGCACAATGGCATCTTCAGGCGGCCAGCCCCGAACTATGGGCTTCTATGCGCCATTTAGCTCCAAGTGGTCGTGCTCTAAAGGGACAGCCTCAAAAATCAACCGGACCCATCACCAAACCGAAACTGCAAACTGTAGCAGCCTCTGCGCGCCCTGCCACCTCCGGCCCGATCGATGTCGACCTCCGACTCCAGACTCGGAGTCCTCCGCACGGATATGGAGGTAGGCCTAGTCAACTGGACGAGGGCTTCACCCTCGTCACAAACAAAAGGAAAACGCCCTATTCCAGCTGGCCGCCAATACGGGCCATTTTCCAGGCCGGGTTCAGTCTCGCCGACCGCCACACCGGCAAAAGGCAGCCCCTCAGGTTCTCTCCGCCAAGCGCCCTGCGGAGCGAATTATTCTGACATCAACTGGCGAACGGAACTGGTCTTATCGAGACAGAACTGAGGAAGTGATCCGATCCCTTTAAGCGATCAAGACCTCCCGATTACGCGCGCAGGATGACAGATCCGCGCACTAAAACCAAATGCCCCTAATTCTGGCCCCTGGACCCACTCCTATGAAGGCAAGGCCATTTTCAATCTCGCTAAACCCTTGCGGCCTCTCCGGCATATCTGTGGGAGGCCCCTCAAACGCGGGACTGTAGGACAGTGTCATCGCTGTCAATTTTACGGGCCACTGGCCAGAACTGTTTCGCCAGGCCCAGATGCGTCAAATGCATCTGTGCACCATGGCACCTCTGACTGTTCCAGCCTCCGGAGCGCAGACAGAGCCCCCCAGCGTGCTGCCAGTTTGCGGTGAGGGTGAGGGCCACCCAGCGAGTTATCGGCAGGTCCCAGCTGCAGAGGCAAATGCGGCGTGGGATCTGCCTAAAATGGCGTGCCAAATCAAAAAGCGACACCAACCCCAGCCATCTCGTAAGCGGGCCGCCTGCCCCAGGCCCGCTCTCACCCAGCTGCAGCTCCAGCTCCGCCCCCAAACCTGCCCCTTGCAAGCCCCTAAGCTCGCAAAGCCAGCCTGGGCAAGGCCTCCCGCGCAAACAAGTCGTTCTATCACCAGGCTTAAAACCTCCTCCCCGTGCAGCCTGCCACCCCAGCGCAGGCCACACCCTCAACCTCTGGGTATGCAAGTAAAACCCAATAACATATTCTCCGCTTCGAACTTCATCAGTTCGCTAGATTTCACGCCCCTGGAGGACCTCACCAACATGGGGATCCGGGCCTCCAGCGCAGGCCAAACGCCCTTCGAAATGCTGGCAGATCACCTGAACATTATGGGCACTATACGCCCTTTCCAGCCTTCCAGACGATCCCATGCCCAGTAGGGCAACCCCTAGTTCTATTCCAATGGCTAATACACCATTAGGTCGAGTCAATCCCCGCTCTCTGACTGTCTCGTATTTCAACGCGGGACGGACTCCAGGTCTCAAAAAGATCGAAGTGAAGTTAATCCATTTAAAGAAATAACGTCGACGTTACGCTAGTGCAAGAAACCTTTCTAAAACTTAGGCCAAGAAAGGATCCTGCGACCGCACCATAGAGTCATCCGTAGTGGACAGGTTGTCCGCCCCAAAGGCGGC
Organism: Teinopalpus imperialis; assembly: GCA_029286865.1. Taxonomy (NCBI): domain Eukaryota; kingdom Metazoa; phylum Arthropoda; class Insecta; order Lepidoptera; family Papilionidae; genus Teinopalpus; species Teinopalpus imperialis. The sequence continues at coordinate 10,856 of JAGSMU010000447.1, read as the reverse complement.
AGTAACCCTTGATCTACTACAAAGGTGCTTGCACTGCGTACCGCCCGAGGTTCCGCGATTAACAAAACATGCGCTTTCAATTGCGGTAGGTGGCTGGGTGACTCGGTCATAGCCCGATAGTTATCGCCCCGGTTTATCTATCACCGACGAAAACAGTTCTAATCGGATATCAGGACCCCTAATCAATCCTAGCCGCTCTGGTCGTCTTAGCAGGCGACCTAAACAGTAAACATGCTCTGGCATTCAAAAAAGGGAGAGAACAAAGACGGCAAGGCGCTTCACGCCCTCATGGGCTCCTCATAACTCTACGTTATAGCCCCCGACTCCTGACACGCCATTTATAATTTTACACGTCAAACACTCCACGCTCTTAGATATTGCGCTAATTAAAAATATGTCACCCTAGCGGTCGACTCCATCGAACCGCTACACGAATTATCATCAGATCATAGGCCGGTGCTCCTCAAGCTGGGCCAATCGACAGGCGAGGTCCCTCAGACCAAAACTATAGTCAACTGGCGTGCTCGAAGGTAAAACTCAGAGCCACGACCACCAGCAGCTAGACGTCTCACTAACGAGACTTGACCTAAATCTACCAAGGCGTTTCTGGGCGATCGACTCCTTTAACTGCACTCTTAGTTCGGCTGTCGAAGACTCTCGAAAAGGACGCATCCCTGCCGACCGATCAATTCAGTCTTTCCTCGAGCCTCCGGCCCGACTGATAAGATCAAAAAAATCGCGCGGGCTAAGCTCTTACGATAATAACGACGACGTTAATTGCGTTAGGATCGCACCTCCAAAGGAGGCCAAGAGCGCATAAAATCATATAATAATCAAAATGGGGCGACCTGCTAGCAGACCTCGATTTCTGAATACCGCTTTACTGGCGTGTGGCGAAGTCTCAGCAGACACCATCTCGCAAATGCCCCCTAATTTTACCGGATAACGCTACCTCGCATCTGATGATACGGGCGCTCGAATATCTCGCGGACAGTCTAAAGAGCCAATGCTCCCCGTCGAACTCCCCCGCGGATCAAGACCACCTCCGGAAAGGTGAACGCCGACGTGGCGCTTAGGCGTCGTTACCACCAGCGGGCGAACCAGCAAACCTGCACCGACGAGGTCACCAACATTATAAAAACCTCAAAAGAGGTCATTCCGGTCCCGACGGGATTAACAATAAAATAATTAAAGGCCTCACACAACAACCGCCTCCTGTGGCAATATTCACGCTCCTCTCCAGCTGCTCCTTCCCGGATGCCTGGAAGGAAGCGGGACGTCATCGGGATACCCAAACCGCACAAACCGCGGAACCTCCCACCAGCTATCGCCCAATCAGTCTCCTGAACTCCGTGGGCAAGGTATACGAAAGGATTATTCTCTTAGGCGACTTTAAAGAACACGTCCTAGCTAATAGATTACCTCGACGAACAAGCCCGGGTTTAGAATACGCACTCCTGCGTTCAACAGCCTTCCGTTTAACGGAACACATTCTCGCAGGGTTAACCCTGAAAAACCCCATCGGTACTGGTGCACTATTCTTCGATGTCGCAAAGGCATTCGACAAAGTCTGGCATAACGGCTTAATTTATAAACTTCTACCTATCAACATACCAGATAGCCTGTGCATATCATGCCATGAGCCATCTTTGTCGAATCGCACTTTCGATATCGAGTCGACGGCACGCGCTCCCCGCCGGCCGCTCCTAGCAGGTGTCCCTCAGGGCTCCGTTCTTTCCCCTTATATTCTCACTTACACAAGTGATGTCCCGAAAGATCCGCAGGTCAGTCTTGCGCTTTCGCAGACGATACCGCCCTATACTATTCAAACTTACACAAGGCCGTATCACCATCCGGACTCCAAGCCGCAGCCAACCGCCTCGCCGAGTGGTTTCGGTTACGGGAGAATCGAAATTAACCCGGATAAAAAGTGCAGCAGTCTTCTTCTGAGAGGCCTATCCGATCCATTCTGCACTGCAATCAGCAATTCCAACCGTAGAAAGCTAGGACGTATCATTGATCTTCGACCAACGCATTCCCTGGGTAGAAAACGGTCAAATACCTAGGGGTCACCTTTGACCATAAACCGAATCTCCATCCGTACATTAAAAATGCGAGGAATAAGGTCAGGTTTGTCAGTGAGCCGCCGCACTCCGCTCATCTGCGCTTAAAGAAAATGTCCTGCGACATAAACTCCTTTCTATATAAGACCTGCGTAAGGCCCATTATGACTTACGCTAAAGGCCGTTCTGCCCACGTAGCCGAAATCAAAATTAAACAACTTCGAACGGTTCAAAACCGCTTCTAACCAGAATCGCAACTGGAGAAACCGTATCAACGCAACATCGATCTGCACAGCGACTTTACACCTTCGTCGCCATACCGGAATACCTAAATTCCTGCAGCGCTTTTCTGAGAAAGGCTCAGCATTCTAACCTGCCAGGTGGTAAACGCTGTGAATCCCATGATCCGGATCCGAATCCGTAACTACGAACCGTAGACCCCGTCACGTTCTCGACGACCTCTAATGGCGGGGAACTCGCCAGTCCGTCCTCAACGGACCCGACCCACACACAACACTCCACACCTCGTCGCGTCTCTTCAAAAGCCAATCTTCGCGACACCGCATATTACACTTCCGCTACACTCCTGGCGGCCAGGGCGGTTCTCACCGCCCACAAGCTTCATCGGATATGATAACAGGTGGCGTCCGTCAGAGGCTAAGGTTCGCATACCGAAACCCGGACGGTCTTTTAGATCACTCTATCCATTCTCCACTCTGGAGAATCACAATATACAGGAACTGCAACTGGCGGCATCATCAGATAGGTGTGAGACCAAGAGAGCGACACGCATAGTTTATGAGCGCTTTGTGTAAGTAAGAGGAACCAGAAAACACGGTTGTAAAAACCAGCTCACGAACCCTCAGTTCCGTGGAGCTCTAGGTCCATGAAGCTGTAAGATGTGCATAGGCCAACAAGTACTAACATCAACAGAATATGTGAAGAATAACTAGAAATGGGTTTGAATGCACACGAGAACGGTAGTCTAGCTGATTAGACGCACAAATACTCACAAGAAAAAAAACTGTTTGAGATACAAATGGACTTATTAACGAGAGGAGAGTAGGGTGATTTCCTATAAAACAGGGCTTTACCTAATAGTGGTATAGGACTACGGTTTCAGAGAAAAAGTCGATTTTTTCTCCTAATTCTCAGTCTTTTCTTTCCAGGTTTCTGCTGACCAACTGTTTCGTGACCGACTGACCTACCCAGAGCAAAACCAGCAGCAATGAAAACGAGGAAATAAAATTTTTACAAGTGCAATAAAATTCACGTAAATATAAAAAACTGAAGGTGCTTTATCATAACCAGAAATGAACTGAATAGTGGCACGAGAACGGTGTCTAATGATTAGACTACACACAAATACTACAAGAAAAAACTGTTTGAGATACTATGGACTTAGCTAACGAGAGGATATGCAGGTGATTTCATAAAACAGGGCTAAAATTAATTATAACACGGTTTCAAAGAAAAGTCGATTTTTTCCTAATTCCTCGCCCTTTCTTCCAGGTTTCGCTTATCCAACGGCCAGGACCGACCCGACCTACCCAGAGCAAAACCAGTACTGAAATACGAAGAAATAAAATTTTTAAGGCGCAATAAAATTCACGTAATTATAAAACTAAAATAACAGATTAGAACTAGAAATGGCCGTAATGCGGCGCAAGATGAGTATCTAACGATAAGTAACGAATGCTACAATAAAAACAAATTTGACTGCTTGAGATTCTTAATATTAATAAAGATATCGGTGACCCTATAAAACAGGACATCACCACTACACCTCGGTTTCAAAGAAAAGTCGACTTTTTTCTAATTCTGTGTGTTTTCATAGGTTTAATTTGATTCGATGCTTTTGGACCGGGACCGACCGACTGAGAGCAAAAACAGCACGAAAAGGAAGAAACAAAAATTTTTAGAATTCTCATTAAAATTACGTAAGTATAAAACTGAAGGTAAGTTGCATTATAACTAGAAATGTAATTTGAATGCACCACGAACGGTGTCTTATGCAATTAGACTAGCTACAAAAACTATAAGAAACGTTTGGAGATACTATGACTTACTAACGCGAGGATATAGGTGATTTCCTAAAAACAGGGCTGGGCTTCTACTAATTATAACTCGGCTCAAAGAAAAAAGTCGATTTTTTCCTAATACTCAGTCTTTCTTTCCACATTTCTGCCTGATCTAGGTTGTGGACCGGACTGACCTATCCAGAGCAAAACCAGCACGAAAAACGAAGAAATAAAATTTTTACAAGTGCAATAAAATTACGTAATATAAAACTAAAAACAACAGATTAGAACTAGAAATGGCTGAAATGTGGCGTAAGATGAGTATCTAACGATAAGGTTAAACGAATGCTAAAACAGGGCTTTTAATTTACTAAACTTGGTTTCAAAGAAAAAGCTCGATTTTTTTCCTAATTCTCAAGTCTTTCTTTCTCACAGGTTTCGCTTGATTCAACGGTTGTGACCGACTGACTACCCAGAGCTAAACCCGCACAAAATACGAAGAAATAAAATTTTTACAAGTGCAATAAAATTACGTAATTATAAAACTAAAATAACAGATTAGAACTAGATACTGGCTGCAATGCGAAGTAAGATGAGTATCTAACGATAAGGTTAAACGAATGCTACAATAAAAACAAATTTGACTGTTTTGGAGATTCTAATACACAAAGATATCGGTGAATTCCTATAAAACAGGATACCAATTTCACACCTCGGTTTCAAAGAAAAAAGTCGAGTTTTTTCTAATTTGTGTGTTTTCTTACAGGTTTTACCTGATTCGATGCTTGTGAACTGGGACTGACCGGCCGAGAGCAAAACCAAAGCACGAAAAACGAGGAAATAATTTTTACAAGCGCAATAAAATTCACGCAAATATAAACCGAAGGAAAGCGATTATAACTAGAAATGAACTGAATGCACGAGAACGGTGCTGTCTAATAATTAGATCAAATACTACAAGAAAAAACCGTTTGGAGATTACTCATGGACTTATTAATGAGAGATGATGTAGGGTAATTTCCATAAAACATGGCTGCACCACTATAACGCGGTTTCAAAGAAAAGTCGATTTTTTCTAATTCTGTGTGTTTTCTTGCGTTTTACCTGATCTGATGCTTGTGAACTGGGACTGACCGCTGAGAGCAAAAACAGCACGAAAAATAAAGAAACAAAATGTTTAGAATCTACTAAAAAATTACGCAAGCATAAACCGAAGGTAAGCGATTATAACTTTCAGAAATGCCCGAATGCGGCACGAGAACGGTGTCTGTTAATTAGACTACGTAAATACTACAAGAAAAAACTGTTTGAGATATCATGGACTTAATAACGAGAGGATATAGGTGATTTCCTATAAAACAGGGCTTATACCTAATTATAACGCGGTTTCAAAGAAAAGTCGATTTTTCCTTAATTTCGTCTTTTCTTTCCAGGTTTCGCTTGATTCAACGGTTGTAATCGGGACTGGACCTAACGAGCAAAACCAAATGAAAACGAGGAAATAATTTTTTACAATTGCAATAAAATTACGTAATTATAAAACTAAAATAACAGGATTAGAACTAGAAATGGCCGAAATGCGGCGCAAGATGAGTATCTCAACGATAAGGTTAAACGAATGCCACAATAAAAACAAATTTGGACTGCTTGAGATTCTAATACACAAAGATATCGGTGAATTCCTATAAAACATGACATCACCAATTACACCTCGGTTTCAAAGAAAAGCCGATTTTTTCTAATTCCTGTGTGTGTTTTTACAGGCTTTAATTGATCTGATGCTGTGAACTGGGACTGACCGGCCGAGAGCAAAAACAGCACGAAAAAGGAAGAAACAAAAATGTCGAATTCCATTAAAATTACGTAAGTATAAAACTGAAGGTAAAGGATTATAACTAGAAAACGGCCTGAAGGGTGGCATCGAGAACGGTGTCTACAATTAGACTACAAATACTACAAGAAAACTGTTTGGAGATACTATGGACTTCATTAAACGAGAGGATATCCGTGATTTCCTATAAAACAGGACATCACCTACTACACCTCGGTTTTAAAGAAAAGTCGATTTTTTCTAATTCTCAGTCTTTTCTTCCACATTTCGCCTGATTCAAAGGTTGTGGACCGGGACTGACCCATCCAGAGCAAAACCAGCACGAAAAACGAAGAAATAAAATTTTTACAAGTGCAATAAAATTCACGTAATTATAAAACCAAAACAACAGATTAGAATCCAGAAATGGCCGAAATGCGGCACAAGATGAGTATCTAACGATAAGGTTAAACGTGAATGTTAAAACAGGGCTTTTACCACTAAAACTCGGTTTCAAAGAAAAGCTGATTTTTTCCACTCAGTCTTTTCCAGGTTTCTGGGTTTGATTCACCGTCAGGGACTGACTGACCTACCCAGAGCTAAACCAGCACGAAATACGAAGAAATAAATTTTTACAAGTGCAATAAAATTACGTAATTATAAAACCAAAAATAAATAGATTAGAGGAATCCAGGAAATGGCTGAAATGCGGCGCAAGATGAGTATCTAACGATAAGGTTAAACGAATGCTGGGCAATAAAAACAACAAATTTGGACTGCTTGAGATTCTAATACACAAAGATATCGGTGAATTTCTCATAAAACAGACATCACCACTACACCTCGGTTTCAAAGAAAAGCCGATTTTTCCTAATTCCTGGGCCTTCCAGGTTTCGCCTGATTCAACGGTTTTGGACCGGACCAATCGGGATTCTAGAGCAAACCATCACGAAAAACGAGTAGCTAATTTTTACAAGTGCAATAAAATTACGTAAATATAAAACTGAAGGTAAGCGATAATAATCTAGAATGGCCTGAATGGGTGACGAGAATGGTGTCTAATGATTAGACTACACAAATACTACAAGAAAAACTGTTTGAGATACTATGGACTTAATAACGCGGAGGATATAGGTGATTTCTATAAAACAGGGCTTTTACCAATAGTGGTATAGACCACAGTTTCAAAAGAAAAGCCGATTTTTCCTAATTCTGTGTGTTTTTCTTACAGGTTTTACCTGATTCGATGCTTGTGAATCGGGACTGACCGGCCGAGAGCAAAAAATAGCACGAAAAAGGAAGAAACAAAAATGTTTAGAATCTCCATTAAAATTACGTAAGTATAAAACTGAAGGTAAGCGATTATAACTAGAAATGGCCTGAATGCGCACGAGAACGGTGCTGCCCAATAATTGACTACACAAATACTACAAGAAAAACTGTTTGGAGATTACCATGGACTTTATTAACGAGGATATGATTTCCTATAAAACGGGCTAAAATTCTATAACGCGTTTCCCCAAAGAAAAAGTCGATTTTTCCTAATTTCAGTCTTTTCCAGGTTTCGCTTTGATCTCAACGGTTGTGGACCGGACTGACCTACCCAGAGCCAAACCAGCACGAAATACGAAGACATAAAAATTTTTACAAGCGCAACAAAATTACGTAATTATAAAACTAAAAATAAACAGATTAGAATCCAGAAATGGCCGAAATGCGGCGCAAGATGTGAGTATCTAACGATAAGGTTAAACGAATGCTACAATAAAAACAAATTTGACTGGGTTTGAGAGATTCTAATACATTAAAGATATCGGTGAATTCTATAAAACAGACATCACCTTTCACTACACCTCGGTTTCAAAGAAAAAGTCGATTTTTCTAATTCTTGGTGTGTTTTCTTTACAGGTTTTAATTTGATCTACGCTTTGTGAACTGGACTCACCCTCGGCTGAGAGCAAAAACAGCACGAAAAAAGAAGAAACAAAATGTTTAGAATCGCATTAAAATTACGTAAGTATAAAACTGAAGGTAAGCTGATTATAACTAGAAATGGCCTGAATGCGGTTAATGGTGAACGGTGTTCCAATAATTAGACTACACAAATACAAAAAACTGTTTGAGATACTATGGACTTAATAACGAGGGATATCCGTGATTTCCTATAAACAGACACATCACCACTACACCTCGGTTTCAAAGAAAAAGTCGATTTTTTCTAATTTCAGTCTTCTAACATTTCGCTCTGATCTAGTATGGTTGTAGAATTGGACTGACCCATCCAGAGCAAGGCAAAACCAGCACGAAAAAACGAAGAAATAAAATTTTTACAAGTGCAATAAAATTACGTAATTATAAAACTAAAAACAACAGATTAGAACTAGAAATGCCGAAATAAAAACGCAAGATGAGTATCTAACGATATTAACGAATGCTAAAACAGGGCTTTAATGACCAAAAACTCGGTTTCAAAGAAAAGTCGATTTTTCCTAATTATCAGTCTTTCTTCCAGGTTTGCCTGATTCAACGGTTGTGACCGACCGACCTACCCAGAGCCAAACCAGGCACGAAATACGAAGAAACAAATTTTTACAAGTGCAATAAAATTACGCACCATAAAACCAAAACAACAGATTAGAACTAAAATGGCCGAAATGCGGCGCAAGATGAGTATCTAACGATAAGGTTAAACGAATGCTGGCAATAAAAAATAAATTGACTGTTTGAGATCTCTAATACACAAAGATATCGGTGGAATCTATAAAACAGGACATCACCACTACACCACGGTTTCAAAGAAAAGTCGATTTTTCCTAATTCTCAGTCTTTTTCTTTCCAGGTTTCAGCCTGATTCAACGGTTTTGGATGAAATCGGACTGATTCAGAGCTAAACCAGCACGAAAACGAGGAAATAAATTTTTACAAGTGCAATAAAATTACGTAAATATAAAACTGAAGGTAAAGCTTATTGCAACTAGAAATGGCCTGAATGCGGCACGAGAACGGTGTCTAATAATAAGACTACACAAATACTACAAGAAAAACTGTTTGGAGATACTATGGACTTAATAACGAGGAGGATATAGGTGATTTCTATAAAACGGGCTGTACCTAATTATAACGCGTTTCAAAAGAAAAAGTCGATTTTTCCTAATTCTCAGTCTTTTTCTTTCCAGGTTTCGCTTGATTCAACGGTTGTGGACTGACTGACCTACCCAGAGCTAAACCAGCACGAAATACAACATGAAGACACTTAAAAATTTTTACAAGCAACAAAAATTTACGTAATTAAAAACTAAAAAAATGGGCCAGATTAGAACCAGAAATGGCCGAACAAAAGCGCAAGATGAGCATCTAACGATAAGGTTAAACGAATGCTACTAAATAAAAACAAATTTGGACCGCTTGAGACTTAATCATTACCGAAGATATCGGTGAATTCCTACAAAACAGGACATCACCACTACACCTCGGTTTCAAAGAAAAGTCGATTTTTCCTAATTTGGTGCGGGTTTTTCTTTTGGTTGCGCTCTTACCTGATCTGATATTTTCAGAACTGGGACCGACCGGCCGAGAGCAAAAACAGTAATGAAAAAGGAAGAAACAAAAATGTTTAGGAATCTAATAAAATTACGTAAGCATAAAACTGAAGTGTAAGCGATTATAACTAGAAATGGCCTGAATGCGGCACGAGAACGGTGTCTAATAATTAGATCTACACAAATACTACACAAGAAAAACTGGTTTGGAGATACCATGGACTTAATAACGAGAGAGGATATAGGTGATTTCCTATAAAATACGATTACTGTCATTTGATTTGACTATTAATCGACTGACTTATCCATCAACCACGATAACATTAATATAAACCAATTGATTGTGAACCAGAAAATGGCTGTAATGCGGCGCAAGATGAGTATCTACCGATAAGGTTAAACGAATGCTACAATAAAAACAAATTTGACTGCTTTGAGACTTAATATTACTAAAGATATCGGTGAATTCCTATAAAACAGGACATCACCTCATCATAATTCCTCGATTCAAAGAAAAAGTCGATTTTTTCTAATTTGTGTGTTTTTCTTACAGGTTTCCACCTGATTCGATGCTTGTGAACTGGGACTGACCGGCCGAGAGCAAAAACAGCACGAAAAAGGAAGAAACAAAAATGTTTAGAATCTACTAAAATTACGTAAGTATAAAACTGAAGGTAAGGATTATAACTAGAAATGGCCTGAATAAAAGTAATGAGAACGGTGTCTAATAATAAGACTTCAAGCACAAATACTCATACATAAGAAAAAACTGTTTGGAGATACTATGGACTTACTAACGAGAGGATATCCGTGATTTCCTATAAAATAACAGTGACATCACCACTACACCTCGGTTTCAAAGAAAAAGTCGATTTTTCCTAATTTCAGTCTTTTTCTTTCCAGGTTTCGCTTGATTCAAAGGTTGTGGACCGGGACTGACCCATCCAGAGCAAAACCAGCACAAAAACGAAGAAATAAAATTTTTACAAGTGCAACAAAATTCACGTAATTATAAAACTAAAACAACAGATTAGAACTAGAAATGGCCGAAATGCGGCGCAAGATGAGTATCTAACGATAAGGTTAAACGAAGTAAAACAGGGCTTTTACCCACTAAAACTCGGTTTCAAAGAAAAGTCGATTTTTCCTAATTATCAGTCTTTTCTTCCAGGTTTCGCTTGATTCAACGGTTGTGGACCGACCGACCTACCCAGAGCTAAACCAGCACGAAATAATGAAGAAATAAATTCTTGCCAAGTGCAATAAAATTACGTAATTATAAAACTAAAACAACAGATTAGAACTAGAAATGGCCTAAAAATGCGGCGCAAGATGAGTATCTAACGATAAGTTAAACGAATGCCACAATAAAAACAAATTTGGACTGCTTGAGATTCTAACACAAAGATATCGGTGAATTCCT